>PISX010014166.1:9402-53970 GCA_004024625.1 Mellivora capensis | reverse complement strand
TCCACCCCCCAACCCCGCCAAACACGTGCACACGTTGGAGGAAAGAGGCTATTTCTGGTGTGCTAGCAAAGACAGAAATCACACCCAGATACAAAAAAGCTAGGAGAGGGTACTGCTGGCAGAGCAGACCATATTTTTGTATAGCTGAGGACCCTTCAGAAGGAAGAGACCCATAGATAACATTTGGTCTTCCCATTTGACTGATTTGTTTTACTTCAATGGTTAAAACTCTTTTGAATTTCTGTTATTAGCACCTCACATGAGAGTTTCAGAAAGAACAACAGAGTGGTTCCACCAAACAGAATTCCTTTTCTACAATGCACTTGAATGTTTAGTGTGTATTTCTTTAACTTCCAAGAATGGCCTTACACAGTTAATACCTGAGGGGTCTGGTCATGTTTCGTTTTTTAAAAATTCATGTATTGGGGAGGAAATGAGTCACACTTGATTAAGGGGTTGATACCACCTACTCATGCAAATTGTGTGTGCAGATGGGGGCAGGATGCAGCAGTACGCCATAGGGTGGGCAATGTAACCTTCCTTGAATCTTGAGTTTTCCCTTTGCAGATTACAGTTTTGGCATCTCAATCCCTGAGCTTTTGGGTCTGCAGTTAACATTGCAGAGAAATGACATGTCCGTGCATTTGTGGTGTGCCTGTGTGTGTGTGTGCGTGTGCATGCTCATGCCAAATCTCTGTGTCTTCACAAAATGTCAAACTGTTATATTTATGTGATCCTTATTGCCTCTGTGGAAAAGACTGTTTGAATACCAAATCAGACTGCTGGGCACAAATTATGGTAATAACAATAATGGTTATTTATTATTTGTTTTGTGCTTGGCAGTGTGCTAGGTGCATCTCCTCATTTAATCTTCCAAATATTCCATGAGTAGATATTTATAACTTCTACTATAATAATCTCAGGGAGGTTAAATGAGTAAACTCAACCTCAGATCTGCTTATTTCTAAAATTTGTGCTATTTTACAGCTTCCCTGCTCTTATTTTAGAATTGTACTGTGAAACCCACTGTCTTTTAAAAACATTCCTATAAAATGTAAGAATATTTTATTTATAGTGTATGAAAAAGCCAGAAATTTAAAATGCTCCAATATCTATACTACTCACTTTAGCATATAATTTTATATTTTCACAATTTGTTCTGTGTTTTCTTTCTTTCTTTCTCTTTCTTTCTTTCTTTGGTTGTTATTTTATGAAGGCCAGTCCTTGAGGGAAGATTGTTTTTTTAATACCTTTTTTTTTTTTTTCTGCGTTCTCCTCTGGGTCTAACATAAGATAAGAAATCCAATTACAGCAAGGACAAGGGAACAGACAAGACATTAACATGTGTGTGCCCAACACAGGGTGACATATTTTCATATGGTTCCTGTGGAATCACATTTTATGTGAAGATTAGATTCTTAAAGTCAGCACAAGTGACTATTTGTTCGTTTTTTCCCAGCATTAAGTTGCCTTTCTACAGGGCCCCTCAATTCTCAGCCATGTAGAATTTGAATGGGATTGGTCTCATCACAACTCCAGAGTGGGTCCTGACTGAATTAATCAATGAATTCCATCTCCTTAGCTATAATTATTGATTCAGAGATGTTATATGACCCAAGCAAAAACAACCAACATACAATTCCTGGGACTTTAATCTGAACTTTAAGAAAGGCAAATTATTTTTTCTGTAGCCATAGAGCCTTTCAGGACCAAGAAGGAAGGATCTTTATATGAAACCAGCCAACTCTGAAAATGCAGAGCTCTGAAATGGTGAGAAAGACCTGTGTCTCAGGAATATTGTTTAGTCCTGAGTCAGACTAGGAACCAATAGATTTTCTTATTGCATAAGGAGTTTTAATTGATTTTTCTATTCCTTATAACATGAGTCCACCTAATTCTCCAGGAAAGGTTAAAGAAAATAAAACACTAGTTTCTCATACTAGGACAACTACAACTAGTTTTTGTTATTGTTCATTATCATGGAGAAAATTGCTATATTTTGATTTGTATAGGTGATAAGGTGACTTTCATTTAAAGGTCATGCTAGGAAAAATACATATTTCTTACAGTTCTGAAAATGGATATGTCTGAGATCCAGGGTGCCACTGTGGTCAGGTCCTGGTGAGGACCGTCTTCTAGGTTTCCTCACATGGTGGAAAGAGAGAGCTCAGGTCTCTTTATCCCCCTATAAGGGCTCTAATCTCACTATGGGGGCTTTATCCCCTTGACTTCATCTAAACCTAATTACCTTTCCAAAGATCTTCCTTTATTTACAAACATATTGGAGATTAAGACTTCAGCATATGAAAAGAAAAAAAAAGACTTCAACATATGAATTTAGCGTGGTTGGGGAGGGGTAGGGAGACAAACATTCTAATCATAGAAATTATCTGCGCTGTTTCAAATTACTTCTCCCCTTAATGTGCCAAGCATGTGTATTTGAAATTGCATATGAAAAATAAATATATCTACATTATGACTCCATGGAATTATCTAACCTTGTCTTCACAGCATCACTTTAAGGAAAGAGTCAGTATTTCAGTATTCTATATATGAGGACATTGAGACTCAAGGAAATTTTAGGGCTTTCTTTCAGCTTTATAAAGATAGTAACCAAAGCCAGGATTTATAACCAGGCCTATCAGACACAAACTACATGACACAGGAGATCAATAAATTCTTCTTTGATTGCTTGAAAATCTTATTGGGTTTCAGTTTAATGAAAGCTATAAATATGGTAGCAAATTGCTACCACTCAGGAATCAATGAGCCTATTTAATAATGTGATATTTAGATGTCTTTGCCTATCTCCTTGACTGAGTTTTTCCCACTATAGTTTTAGAACCTTGGCTATCTCTAAATTACAGAGTACATGGGGAACGTGTAATGGCATGCCACTCAAATAGATTTGTTTGGCAAAGCCTGATCATTTCTTATGAAGCAAGGAAGTCACAAAATATATGTCAGGAAATAGTTACTGGAATTAGGAAAGAATATTATAATTACTAAGAGGTTAAAAAAAAGACTAGAAATGGAAGGCATTTTGTCATTAACATAAGGAAAATCATGGTGGTCTTTTGCTCCATTCAGAATAAATGCTATAGATGATCTGAGAAGAATATATTTCAGACTTTTGAGACCAAATGTTTTTATCTTCAAGACTGTGCATTTTCTTTTGGGTGTGAGAGTATAATAGAGCGAGAAGAGCCAGATTTTGATCCTATCCCTTAGAGACTTGCCCTAAGTAGAGTTTCTTTTCACACTTTCCTTATTGGCGGAATGAAAAGAAGGAACTAACATTTATTGGAGGCCTATCCTGTACCAGTATCTTTTAGTTGGTGACATTATTTAAATTAATCACTTCAAGATCTCTTTGAGATAGACTTTCATTTTAGAAACAGACAAAAATTTGGAAATTTTGAGAGTTTTTCCAAAATTAATATGACATATTAGAAAAGCTAAGTGCCCAAATTCTCAAATTCAGAGCAGAATCCACTAGACCACATGGGTTTGAAAGTCTCCCAATTATCAGAAGTGGTCCTCACACCGATGTCTAAAGCTTTTTCCAAATCTAAACCTTGGTGATCAGAGAAGTTTTAAGTTTGTTTGTTTTTTAGTTAGAGATATTAGTTCTCTGTGCTTTCATTTGAATTTCTTTGCTAAACTGGGACTTTATCCTTTTTATTCCCTGGTTTTGCATATACTCTATAGCCTAATGATTGCATGGCAAATACATATTGAAGGAGAAGGGGGAAAAAAGAGCATTCTGAGGTTATGTAGTGTCAGGCAGACATGGTTCTCTTCACTGGGTCTTTTTACTTCGCATTATGGTATCTTGGAAGGTTACCCAACCACTGTGAAACTTTCTTTCTGTCTGAACTATAAAATGGAGAAAATGACCTTTCATAAGATTGTTAATAAGAATTAAACTATATATGTAAATCACCTTACATAGCTTTATTTCAATCCTCCATGCCCATCCTTCTTATGTGGTATAAAAAAGTAGGAATCAAGTAAACATTAGACAAATGCTCTGATTATCCAATATGTTCCAGCAGATGTACTTTATCCTGGATCACCATCCCAGTGTAGTGTCATTCAGTATTCTGTTGTCCCTTAATGCTTTCAACAGTGTGTTGGCTTCAGTTTCTAGTGATTCTCCATCTTGACTATGTATCAGAATAGTTGATGGGGTTTTAAAAAAACCACATATATAAGTTTAACTCTAACTAAAATAGTTTTATTTGAAGGCTTTTTAAAAAATACAGCCTTTCATGAAGTATTTTGAGAAGGGAGAGGTAGAAAGGAACATGGAAAAAAGCTAATTTGTCTGCTCCATGAGTTCACGTTCAAGTAGGACAATTTCTTTTTTTTTTAATATTCATTTAAATGATATATTTGAAGCTGAAAGTGCTGTCACAGGACAGGCATTTGCCTTTGCACTTCCCACACAAATCTTGATGATGTCACCTTTTAGGGTCAACGTGGTGGAGTTTCACGGTGCAGGAGCATCTAGTCTGTTTACAACTTTGACAGGTGATGTCTTCCACTTGGTAAGTATTATAAGACTTCTGACAAATTCTGCAGAACTGCTTGAAGTAAACCTTGTTGATGCCCTGCACACACCACCAGAGGTTGGTGCGGTTTAGTAAGGAGGCTTAGAGGTCAGGGGAGAAGCCTAGTAATGTGCACCATTTATAAGCTCTATGGAAAATTCTGCTGCTCATGGCAGGTTGTGAATTATTACAGTTTGAGCCACATGTTATAGAATGGCAAAGTAGACCACTCTTGGAGACAGATGGGAAGGTTGTATTCCTAAAAGGTGAATATGCTAAACCCTTCTTAATCCCCATAGCTTTTTTCTTTAAAAAGTAGTCTTTAAATTATCTGCATCAGTAATACTTGGTGTTCTGGTAAGTGTGGCTACCTAGGCCTGACCCAGATTACAGTCCTTGTTTTGGGGTCTCCAGGAATCTATATTTAACAAATTTTGCAAGTGATCCTTCTGTGCCCTGACATTTAAGAATGATTTCCAGAGACATTTTAGACTAGAGATATACTGAAGCCAGATCTGAGAATAAGGCACAGAACTGAAGGTATTTCCTTTGAGAATTGATTGTGCTGATTTCTTTAAGCATAATGTCTTTTGACTTGTGAACTGAATCTATATTTGTTTCTTAAGTTAATTGACTTTGTTATACACTTAGATTTGACCGACTCTTTTCTTTTCTTATCCTTCCTTAAGTCCACTAAGGACTTTCAGGTTTGCCAAGGTCTTGAAGAGAACCAAGCTCACTTTAGACCCACTTCAGAATGAATATTTAAATTTTTGGTTTCTCCTTAGAAAATCTGACTTACTTAGTATAGGTTCTATTTAGGGTAGAGGCAAAGTAATAGGTGTTCTTTGAATTCCTCAACTTTGTATCACTTTGATGAAAGTCCATAGAGTTGAGTTTATATTGCATTTGAGTGAATCCAGTAAAGAAGGATAAGATATCACTTGTTTTTAGAAGTCAGAAGGAAAACTCTTGGCAAAGCATGTAATTCAATGTCCTAATTTTTGACAGCCTATCTAGGAAAATGTCGTACTGCAATGCTAGGGGTTGCCAGTCTCCTACAAAGGAAAGCAAAGTGGTTTTGTTTCTGCTTTTGTTTTTGTTTTTGTAACTAAGGATTTTTAGTGTGCACTCAGATATGAAGACTTGAAAGTACTTGTATCTTTTGGTAGAAAAGCTGGAGCTGTGCTTACTCCCTCTATGTCTACATCAATCAAACGCAGTTTTGTCAAAGTTGCTTTAATTTAGTTCCTAACTAATCATGACTTCTGCTGAGCTTTGGTCATATGGACAGGGCTTGGAAATAAAATAACAACAGTAGTTCTAGAGGTTTTCTTCTTTAATATTTTTTAAATATGTCCTGATTAAAATGAATTAAGCTCCAGCTAATTTAACAACCCTTGCAATAAAGTCATCAGACCTCTAAAGACAGGAAAACAAAATTGCTTCTACACGCATGTGTGAAGCTTCTGGTTTTTAGTATTTTGTAGTTTATCTGTTGAGGTTTTTGGCAACCGTTCTGTGGAATGCCTTCCTTCTTTAGTGTTAGGAAGAAGGGATCAAAGAAGAAAAACAATTGCCTTTTAATTTCATTAATTGTTTTAATACAATTAGTCTTTGTGTAGTTTTTAAATTCTATTTTCATCAAAAAGGTAAGAAATAGTAATTCATTTAGGACAGAGTGGCCTACAATTTTCTTTAACGTAGCAAGAGTCCAGAAGCATTTTGAGGGAAACTGCTTTATCTAGATGTTGAAGTTATCTCCAGTATTTTTTGTTCTTATCCTTTTGATTTGCTTGTTTATGTCATAATAATCCCAAGGTGGGAGAACAAGTCTAGGATTCTCCTAATCCCCAGTCTAATGTCCATCTCATTACATTGCATTGTATGGTCAACCTCTTGCATATTTCCTTACTGTTTTCCATTTAGATTTCATAGGTATTAACCACAATTACATCTCTTAAATTATATTAATTCCCCAGGGTGGGAAATAATTTTGTTGCCTAAAAGAAATGAACAGACTATGTTATTAAAAGACATACAGACATCTTGTAATTTGGAAGTAAGGATTCACATGGTGTTGGACAACTCACTATGATGGACTTTCTGAAAGGAAAAAAAAGAGAGAGAGAGACAGTATTTAAATTCAGGACATTTTATTTAACAGGATAAATTCCAGAACATGTATCTGAGGTCCTCCTTCATCAAACTGCTTCCTACTTTTCTAGTTCATTCCTGTCACTCATCATCATACACTAAATATTTCAACAACACTAAACTGTTTAAATTTTCTGGACACACTATGCTGGAAAGAAATAAGAGACAGGTGGTTTACTAGAAACTAGGAGCTGGGATTGTCATGTAACCATGGTATAGGTTGCCAGGTGGGACATGAGGCCACACAGATGCTGTTCCTTCAGAGCTGAACCAGAGAAAGCACAGCTGCTGCTGGAAATGACAACCCTCAGAGTGTGAGAAATGTAAATATCCTAGCTTTTTCTCTCTTCTTGCCCTCGTTCTCCTACCACTGGCTCCTAATGCCCAAACTAATTAGATGTCAACTGGCAAGGGAGCCCAGGAAATACAGTTGCTGAGATACAAGGCCGAACAGAGAGGGTGTAGGGAATGGATCTTAGAGCAAACATGCATGTGAATTTTACAACTTGTCTTAAGTTGAGCCTACCCAGAAGCACTCTAAAACAAGGACTTGAATTCAAGTAGTTTATTTTAAAGTTGAATCCAGGATACATAGGAACAGAAGTGGGAAAATGACATATAGAAAGTAAGGGAGTTGATGTAAGGAGCATTATGAAGCATGTTATCATTGTGGGCAGTTGAGGCTCAATCATGTTGGGAACTTCTGAGAAACTACAAGGAAATGAGGAAGCTGGGGTATATAAGTACCAACTCTCTTCTCTTATTGGTTGAGAACTGCTCCAGGGAGGGGATGGGCCATTATCTTGGTGCCACTTCCAGCCTGCCCCAAAAAAGGCTGAACATGCTTTTTTCTTTGATCAAAGAAAGTCCACAGGCAGAGAATCACAGGCGCTTGCATTAAGAACTTGTCAGCAAGTTCAGGAATAATAAGTGTCAAGGGGCAATGACAGCACCTCCTCTACATTTCCAAGACTGAATTAGGTGTTTCTCTTCTATGTATTTGTTGTACTTTCTTCATATGTCGGTCATTGTGTTTACTACATTTCTTTTTCTAATTTCAACTTTTGCTCATTAAACCAGAAGCTACTTCTTATTCTTCATCTAGTCCTCACCAATTAGCCACAGAAGTCCTTAATATATATGAATTAAATTGGTATTTCTTAACCCAATCAGACCAAACTCTTCCCTTTTTAACCACAAATAATTTGAAATAACTCATTTATTGTCCTGGAATTTAAATAATATAACCTGCCTACACAAATTAAAAAAAAAAAATCTATATTATGTCTTAACTCTGATAAAAAGCAAAAATAAGGGGCGCCTGGGTGGCTCAGTGGGTTAAAGCCTCTGCCTTCGGCTCAGGTCATGATCCCAGAGTCCTGGGATTGAGCCCTACATGGGGCTCTCTGCTTTGCGGAGAGCCTGCTTCCTCCTCTCTCTCCCTGCCTGCCTCTCTTGCCTACTTGTAATCTCTGTCTGTCAAATAAATAAACAAAATCTTAAAAAAAAAAAAGCAAAAATAAGGAACGAATTTATGATAAAATACTATGCATATCTTTATGTAAAGGATAAGACATGAATATACTTAGAAGGTATAGTAAATGCTTAGATACTTGTACTTATGAAAAAATACATTTAACTTTTAAAAAAAGAAAACATTCATCTGAATATCATTTATTTTTTAAAATCTTTATTAACTAAAATACAGACTAATACATAGACTCAGTGTATATATATGCACAGACTTAGTGAAAATGAAAATTAAAAATCCAGGATGACACAGAAACATTGTATTGGCAACTTAAATTTCATAACATTATTTTAACTTATAATGCGCTTTTCCAAAAGAGTGAACAAATCTTCGTAGATTTACTAAGAAAGTATTTTTTGTTGATTAACATAATGACACTTCTGAAAAATTCCATGTAATCAAAACAACAAACATGCATATGTGTATTTATATGAAAAATAGAGTTAAAATCTGGGCTCAGACATTGTATAGAGATTATTTATCGACATGAATCTCCCACAGGATATTTGATAGTTACCAGATGTGAGACAGTTCTCTAAATGTGCAGGACAGTCCTGTGTGTTGCAGTATATGTAGCATCCCTGGTCATCCCTACACACTAAATTCCAAGAAGACCCCATAACCATTGTGAGAACTAAAAAAATACTCTTTAACTTCTAAAACACCCTATTGAAAATGGGAGTTCCTGGAGAACTTTGTTAAATGTTTGTTGAGTTGCCAAATGATGACAAATGATGGACTACTTCATTACAGTGTTCATAATAAGCATATGTATTGACTATGGCAATACAAACCGCCATATAAACAACCTCCAAATTCTAGTAGCTTGTTAATTTGATGACTGAAAATTAGTGTATTTCCACACATCTAACTGTCCAATTTTTGATCCTCTTAGGTCATGTGCTTTCTTCCATGTGGTGACTCTAGAGCTAAGGCTTCCTCCTTCTTATAGTTCCTCTATCCTTTACGGCCTTAGCATCTTCCACATTTATCCAGATAACAGGGAAAAAAGAGTCTATATAGTATAGTGTATACTATATATGTGTATGGTAGCACAGCTGCTTCTTAAAAATTACTTGGGGGGACGCCTGGGTGGCTCAGTTGGTTAAGCGGCTGCCTTCAGCTCAGGTCATGATCCCGGCGTCCTGGGATCAAGTCCCACGTCCGGCTCCTTGCTCGGCAGGGAGCCTGCTTCTCCCTCTGCCTCTGCCTGCCACTCTGTCTGCCTGTGCTCGCTCTCTCACCCTCTCTCTCTCTCTGACAAATAAGTAAATAAAATCTTTAAAATATATATATTAAAAAAAATTACTTGGGAAATGACATAAACATATTCCACTAGCCAGAAGAACTCACATGATCAAACTTGGAAACAAGGGAGATGGTTGGGGAAGGGGGAGCAAGGTGTCAGGAGGAAGCCGAAATATATAGGCCTCTATCGGGCAGTTGTCTTCCAAAGATTCCTGGCTATGAAAAAGAGAGAATGAATTCGTTGATAGGTGACTAACCTTTTCAGCCACAATGAGCAAGATGAATTTTGTTGCCCTCATTTTATAGTTAAGGACACTAAAACTCATAGATTCAATAAACTTTCCCAAGGTCTCACAGCCTTTATATGATTGCTGAATTTTTGTCTAATTTCAAAGTCCATTTATGTTCTTACACCATACTAAACCATCTCTAGTAAGAGAGGATCCTTCCTATTATTGCACATTGCTCTCTTCCTCAAATGAATTTAATCTTCCAAGATCTACTGGCTTTTTTTTTTTTTTTTTGATCAGCCAGTGAAATCCTAGCTAGTTCTAGTTTCTTGAGTAAAGAGTTATATCTCCTTTCTAGAAAAATTCTTTTTTTCTTAGTTCCACTGAGGTATGCTACAAATCACCTTTTTCCTGGGAGTGGTCAAAATGCACACATCCACAACAGACACATACCCACTCACCCAAACACACACAGAAGCCCCTTCTCTGACCTTTCCTAATTCATACATTTTTCTCCTTAGGGGGATTAAACTACTTTAACTACATTAAACTCTCTGGTATTTAAATAAATCTGCATAAGATACTGAAGTCACTTATCTTCCAGGCTTTGCTCAGTCTCCTTAGCAACCTCCCTAGCAACAGACTTCTTTAAAAAGGAATCTCAAAAAAGTTGCACAGGACCATATTCTTTACAATTATACTAAAAATCAGAAAAAAATGTGAAACAAAAACTCTCATGGCAGCTTACACTGGCTTCCCTCCTGTTGGTTCATTCAATAACTCTCAAACCCGTTGAGGAGCTTCTGTTCTTGCCCATGCTGTCCATTCTCCACACTGCAGTCAGAGTCCTCTTCAAACACAAACTAGTATGTACCATTTTCCTACTAAAATCCTTCTTTCTAGTGGCTTCCACTCTCATTCTGATACAGTGCAACCTGGGCCTTTGATCTGGGCCTACAAAGCTTTATAAAGTTTCCCCCAACCCCCTCGAGGATTTTGCTCTTTCTTGCTCCTTTTTGCTCTCACTGTCCTGTCTTTTTGTTACTCCATCTGCCAAACTCATTTCTCCTTCTAGACATTAACATTGGCTATTGTTTCTTCCTGGGCTACTCTGAGATTTCTACATGATTCATTCCTTCTTGTACTCACCGACTACCATAATTAATCTGCATTACTTTTTAATAGAATCTGACACTATCTGAAAATACTATATTTATTTATGCATTTATTATGCATGTGATTTCCATGAGAGAGAGGACTTTGTCTTTTCACTACTTTATCCCCATCACTTAGCACAGGATTGGCAATGAGTAATCAATCACTCAGTGTTGAATAAATTAACTAATGACCAGTGTTTGTTCAGTGCCTCCTGTGTATCAAGTTTTCTTGATTAATCTATTTATTTGTTGTTTGAGAGTGTTAATAAAATGGCATATTTACGGGAACAAGGCCCAGTACCATGTCCATCCTAGAAGTAAATGCTTTTATTAGGAACATTCCACTCCAGATTTAGGTTAAGAGCAGAACTGGGATTCTGTCAGGCAGCCAAAGCAGACCATAATTAGTCTGCAGAAGTGAGAAAGGCACTATCTATGTCGTTTTGCTCCCTGTATTCATCTAGACTTCAAGATCATGCATAAAACATGTTTGCTTTAACTTTGGGCAAAGTTCAGCGTACTGGATTTTGAGGGAAATTCATCTTTCAGACAGGTGGTTTCAAAGATTATAAAATTGAGCACAGGTGACAAAAGGGATTTGCTTAAGAGAGAGGAAGGATTCTTTAGCATTTCTTACACTTACCCCTCTTTTTGTTTCCCAAAAATGATGCTTGATAGAGAACATTGGCTAAGTGGGTGCTTTATGGATGATGCAGAGGAAATAAACATAGTGTATAAGTTAATCAAAAATTTCTCCCACACTGACTTTCTCCCTTAGCTGTTTAATTAGCTATTCAAGAGCAGCAATCCTGTACATGACTAAAAATAGGCCAAAGCTTGGTCAGGAGAAAAGTACGGCAACCTGTTTTCTCTATATTTTTAATAGTGGTTCAGTTTTGCACTTTAGTTTCATGAGACAGATTTTTATATTTTTTCTTTTAGAATTGTGTGTCTATAGTAAAAAATACATTTTTTAAAAGATTTTATTTATTTATTTGAGAGAGAGACAGTGAAAGAGAACATGAGAGAGGAGAAGTAGACTCCCTGTGAAGCTGGGAGCCCAATGCAGGATCCGATCCTGATACTCCGGAATCATGACCTGAGCCAAAGGCAGTCGCCCAACCAACTGAGCCACCTAGGTGCCCCTAAAAAATACATTTTAAAAGCATAGTATTACATTACTTTTGCATAGAGTTTTATAATTTGTAAAGCACTTTAACATCAATAATCCAACTTTTCTTCTTTGGATAAGTGTTATTAATGTTAAAAACCCCCTGTGGTGGCCCCTTTTCCCCCTTTATACATAAACTGGCAGCCCCTCCCACCTTGGTGTTTCTGAAAGTCCCAAGGAGATATTTGACTTTATGTCAAAATATTGTGTAAATTATTGCTGGAAGTCCATTGTTTTCTTTATTTTCTGTACTGGATTATTTTGTTAATTTTCTCTGTTCTCCGAATTACTTTCAGAATGTCTGTTAGTGCTTCTGTTTATCATGACAATGCTGATACCCTTGCTGACACTTGTGCTAGAGGAAGAGTGTTGTGAGGAAGTGAAAAGAATATTTTGTGTTAACCTATTTTATGCTACATCTTCCTCCCTTCTGCTTCCATCTACTGGGACTCTTATGCCAAGTACATAGATTATTTGAGCAGACCTTCCATTCACTCACAAGGAATGCTTAGATTAATGCCAGCACTGAGCTCAATTTAGGTTCAAATGGGAGTCTGCTATATATTACTTCATTAGGTTTCTGTGACAGTTCTATGAGATAGTCAGTATAAGGTAGTATTGGTCCCATTTTATATATGAGAAACTAAAGTACAACAAAGTTGATTCATTTTTTAAATTAAAACAATAATTATAATTATTTATATTTATTTTATTTATATTTATTATAAATATAAATATTTATATTTATATTTTATATAATTAAATTAGGCATTCAGATGCCTCTTTGTTTATTTTAACCCAGACCTTTTTTGGTATTTGTCTAAGATCAAAGTATCCTTTTGTTAGCTCCTCATGCAAAGAATTTTTTTTTTCCTTATTGAGGTGTAATTGATAACAAGGACATTCTAATTGCCTGTAAATGAAAAAAAGCTACCCAGGAAGGGATGAATTTCATGTGAATAGAGGTTTGGAACCAGAGACTGGCAGGTATGTGGGGGCAATGAAATACCAGATGGAGGTTATGAGCCAGATAATCTCTAAAATCCTTTTCCAATCCTTTTGTAGTCAGTAATCACCCAGCTAAACTCCAAACCAAACAAACAACAATGTGACTCTGCTAAAAGAAAGGGAGGGAAGTCTGGCCTTTTATTAAAAGAAGCATGAAAGCAAAGCAGTTGATGAAATCTGAGAGAAAAGCAGAGGAAAGCCAGAGGGCGATACTCAGTTTAAGCAAGAGCAGGGTCTGGTGAAGCAGTTTGTGGATGACAAACTCTATCCTAGTTCAGGGGCAGAAATGCACTGATCTGACCTGAGGTCTTTTATGGGGAAAGAGGAAACTGCTAGTGGGCTGGAGTTGAATGGGAACAAAGTGTTGAGTTCAGAAGCAGCTGGGCCCCATAGAGCATATCAGAACCCTCTCCTATTTGGTTTTGACTCCCTGTCCAAGTCTAACACAGCACCCCACTGCTGGACACAAGAGTGATAGGACTGATAGTGGTAGGACAGAACTCTCTGGTGCAAAACAGCCAATCAGGGGAATCCAGTCTTGTCAGTAAATAAGAAAGATTAATGACAATGGTGAGACATCCAGAAATCTCCTCTTCTGTTTCTTTGTTTTGCGTAAACAGGGCTGAAAAAGTTCTGGGACAGAGAATTGTGAACTGACCATGACATAGCCCAGTGTCCTGGGAGAATTGTTACTCTGTTATTCTCTCTATATCTAATTGACCTATAGCCACACTTTATTGTTCATTCAACTTATTAAGGTTTTCCAGCATATGGATTTTCTGTGCTCTTGTTTTCCCTGGAATGCTGGAGCTCATTGCCTTGTATAAGAGTTGGCAGGGTGGAGGAGAATTTTCCTTGATCATATATAATCTTACTCCTGAAATGACCTGTGTTTCTTAGCTTTGACCCATGGCTGTAAACAGTTTTATTGCCAAATTCTTGAACCATTATCACATGATGCTCTGTCGGCCAACACATACAGGTGGCTTTGCATCATTTATTTCAGCCTTGGAAGCTGAGCATGCTAATACAAAACACCCTTACGAATGATGTGATTTTTTTTTTAACGGTATATTCTTTTTTTTTTAACATAAGAAAAGTAATTTCAGGCAGCTTTAATAATCTTGCTAAGGCTCACATCAGAAAAGGAAAGCAGTTTTTCTTTCTAGATGGGTAAATTTAAAGCAGTTAAATGTTTTTCTCTTCGTAACAACAAAAAGAACAGAGTTGGGAATACAACTCTGCAACCTTGATTCCCAGTTCCCTGTTCTCATCAATAAACACAGTCAACACCCTGCTCTCTTGCTCTGATTGCTGTATTTACCTGCCCCAATTCTCCCATTAAATCTAAATTGTATTTGTATTTAAATCTAAATTATATTTAGCATCTCTAACAGAAAGCTTTAATTTTTAAATTATTTCTAAGAACTCTGAGGAGAGGTTATTAGAATTCTGTCTTGAGAGCACAGGTGAAAAGGTAGTGCAAAGGTTAAAGGACTGAACACAAGTCAGGCAAAGATTGCTATTGCCAGTGTGGATAAAAATTCATAGGATATAATTCCCTCTGCCTTTGTGTATGGAAATTTTCATAGTTAAGTATTTAGAGTGACACTAAAAAATGACAAAGTGAAAAGAAAAAACAAATATCCATTTGCCTACTCTTTAACTTATTGCCTTGAGTAGTTAATTATCTTTACCTAATTCCTAAGTTTTTCAAACCCTATATAGCCCCCAGCAATAGTTTCACATGCAAATAATGACTATAATGTGTCAAAGAGCTTTAGAAAGAGTCATACAGATTTGAGCTTACATATTGTCTTGGTATATATGTGCTAACTATTGACATCAATATACTCAATCCCTGAGTGCATGTGAGATCACTAGTTCAAGTGGAAGACACTGGATAGGACTAATAAGAAAACATGAGCAGTGAAATTACCCAGTAACTCAGAATATTAGCATGTGGCTAGGGAAATGAAACTAGCATCAATACATTCAGAAATTTCTGTACCAAAGACAAGAATGAGTAAGGAATAAGGTAAAGCTCAGAATTTAATACAAAAAGATAAATAAGACTAGATTTCACTAAGACTTGGTAAAAGGAACTCTCAATTAGAGTAGAGCAATAAAGGGGTAGGATTTCTACAAAATGTAGAAGATGGGGAAAATCTTTTACATGAGTATTATCCTATGCAAGAAATTACAATATTTTCAGAAATTTAAGCAGGAGAATGACACAAGTAATTTGCATATTCTTAGAACCTCGTGGCATGTTATTAGAGAGTGGAAAACAGGAGTCAGAAACCAATTTGGAGGTTTTCCAGTAAGAGATAATACATGTCTAAACTAATTCAGTGACATGGTCAAGGGAAAGACCATATATGAAAGATAATGAGGGGGAAGAATTAATTAGAAATGTGAAACATCAAGGAGTCTGCTCTAGAACAATGGGTGGATGTGGTTTCATTTATCAGGATAGAGAATGTGTTAATCTGTTCAGAATACAATGAAATTCAGAAATGTTGCTTTGACATGGTTGAAAGACACTTAATTTAAGATGACCAGCAGTTGATAGGAAAATTATGCCTGGACCTCAGTCAGGAGGTCTGGAGAGAAATAATCTTAATCCTGAAGGTTTTGAGATATAAGATAACCTATAGTGACTGTTCCAAGTAGGAAGAGATGCATAGATTGGACCTTGGAAATTCCACATGTAATAAATCAATCATATCTTTGTGATTAGTATTCAAATAACTAAATCTAGGATAAAAAAATGGGCACATGTAAAACACTTTGGAATATAGAGAGGGAAATAATTTTTATGTGCTCTATTTTGGTAAATTAGAAGATTTCCTTAATCTTAGAGGATGTCTCCTGAAAGAGGAACTAGACTTAACCTATACGGCCTCAAAATCATAATTCAGAACAATGAAATAAGGAATAACTTTTTAATAGACTGAACTGTGACAAAATAGTTTTAGTTAGGCAGAAACAAATTTCCAGACACTCCAGCTATGTTTGACATATAGGGAGCAGACAGTAAACATTTGTTAAATGAATAAGAATGATCACTTTGCTGAGAGTTATAAATGATGATGAAATACTGAATGAAGAGCTCTTTAAAATGCCCTCTGAAATTGATTTTGTCAGTCTTATGACCCTAAGATTTAACATTGAGTAGTTATTTGGTCCATTGAAAACTTTAAACACAAGGGCTTATCTGAAGATAAAATTTCATTGTAGATACAGCTTCATAAAATTAGTTTATCACCCTTTTCTGAGAAAATAGTGCATGTAAATGTGTTTGAGCCTACTTTGTCAAATATAATGTGCAAATCTAATTAGACATTTACATAAACTTACCACTTTACCAGTATCTTTACTTTGAACATGATTGGTTTCCTAAATATTTTTAGAGCAATTTTACATTTACAGTAAGGTTTAGAGGAAAGTTCAGGGCTTTCTCATGCATACCCTCCCCGACCCCCACATGCATAGCCTTCCCTATTGCTAGCATCACTTACCAGAACAATACATTTATTACCAAGGATGAACCTACACTGACACATTATAATCATCCAGAATCTGTAGTTTATCTTAGGGTCTACTCTTGGTATTGTACATTCAGTGGTTTTGGTCAAATGTATAATGACATATATTTATCATTATATTATCATTGAAATTGTTTTCACTGCCTGAAAATCCTCTGTGCCCTGATTATGCATCTTTCCCCCACTCCTCACCCCTGGAAACCACTGATTGTTTTATTGTCATCATAGCTTTGTCTTTTCCAGAATGTAATATAGTTGGAATTGTACAGTAGATAGCCTTCTCAGATTGGTTATGTGGTAATTCTCTGTTTAATTTTTTAAATTTTTGATTCAGTATTTATTTTTTAATATTTTTAGTTTTTCATACTGTTTTTCACAGTGGCTGCATCAATTTGGATTCCTCTCAGTAGTGCACAAAGTTTTCTTTTTCTCCACATTCTGGACAATACTTGTTATTTCTTGTGTTTTTTATTTAAGCCATTCTGGCAGATATAAGGTGATATCTCATTGTAGTTTTGATTTGCATTTCCCTGATAATTAATGATGTTGAACATCTTTTCATGTGTCTCTTGGGCATTTGCATGTCTTCTTTGGACAAATATCTATTCAGGTCCTCTGCTCTTTTTAAAATCAGATTATTTGTTTTTTGGTGTTGGGTTGTCTAAGTTCTTTATATATTTTACATATTAACACCTTATCAAATATTTAAAAATATCTTTTACCATTTTGACCTGATACTATATATAGAAAACCCTAAAATTCCAGCCAAAGATTCCACCAAAAGACTACTAGATTCAATAAATGAATTCAGTTAAGTCTCAAGATAAAAAATTGATTTATAGAAATGTATTACATTTCTTACACTAATAATAAAGTAGCAGAAAGAAAAGTTGAGAAAAGAATCTCATTTATAATTGCACCAAAAATATAAAATACCTAGGAATAAAATTAACCAAGGAGGTAAAAGACCTGTACTCTGATAACTATAAAATATTGATGGAAGAAATTGAAGATGACACAAACAAATGGAAAGATATTGCATGCTCATGGAATAGAAAAGCCAATATTGTTAAAATGTCCTTACTACCCAAAGCAATCTACAGATTTGATGCAATCACCACCAAAATACCAATATTTTTTCAAAGAACTAGAACAAATAATCCTAAAATTTGTATGGAAACTATAGTAATCAAAACAGTATGGTACAAAAATAGATACACAGATCACTAGAACAAAATAAAGAGTCCAAAAATAAACTCATGCTTATATGGTCAATTAATCTATGACAGAGGAGACAAGAATATACAATGCGGAAAAGACAATCTCTGCAACACTGGTGCCGAGAAAAATGGACAGCTGCAAGCAAAAGAATGAAACTGGTCCATTTTCTTACAACATAGACAAAAATAAACTCAAAATGGATCAAAGACCTAAATGTAAGTCCTGAAACTATAAAACTCCTAAAAGAAAAGATAGACCATAATCTGTTTGACAACAACCAGAGAAACTTTTTTTTAGATACATCTCCTCAGTAAGTGAAACAAAAGCAAAATTAAATGATTGGTGCTACACAAAAATAAAAACCTTTTGCACAGCAAAGGAAGCCATCAACAAAACAAAAAGGCAGCCTACTGAGTGGGAGAAGATATTTACAAATCATGTTTTTTTTTCTTTATTAAGTTTACAACGCTACTATAATGCTTCCGAATTAGAAAGATGTTTATCATTCTCTAAAGGTATATTTCCTCTGTGTTTTGTAGAAATCCAGTATTAACATGTAAAACACAATCTTTTATTGCTGTACAGGAACCATGTTTATTTTTAATATTCAGTCCCACCTTATGTTTCCTGGATGCAATTAGGACAGAATGTATGAAAAATGTCAACAAGAATAACAGCTGAGGGTTTGACATTAAACATGTGCTATTGCCATTTTAGGGACAAGTCTAAATTAAAAATTCTAGTTAGATAGAGGTCAGCTTTCCTAAGCAAATGAATTAATAAAGAAGCACTAGTTTCTTCCACAGTATTGATACTATGGCCAAGATATAGTGCATAGTAAGATATAGTATATAGTAAGATATATTTGCTTTGATTTGACATATATCTAATACATATATATTAAACATTTCTTAAGTACTATGTATACGAAAGAAGAAAATTACAAAGTTAGGGTATCCCAAAGCATTATCTGCAAGTTAGAGGTGGTTTTAGGTAGTATGTTGAAATGGTATTAAGTGACAATGCATCATACAATGGGCAAGTTCTTTTCCCTTCTCTTTCTCATGTCTTTTGGTTATTATCAAAGAGAATGTTTCAGTTTGGTTCCCTTCTATCTTCACTTCCTCTATAGTACTGACAAATCTCTTACTTTCTCTCTCTCTCTGTATATATATACTTTTATATATAGTATATATGTGTACACGTGTATACTTTTTTAATGCATGGAAGCACCATTAGTCTAGAGCTTGAAGCAGACAACAATATCACTACAATTTAATAATATGATTTTTATTTTTGTCATTTTTATTTTGGACTTTCTAATTTGAATAAGAGGTAGATTTTCTTTAAGATAAATTGATTAAAGCTAAAAAGCAAAAACTCTAAGTCAAAGGAACATTACCAATACAGGTGATGCACCAATGTGGTAAAATTTTTGGATTGTCACACAAATGGGTAAAGTTGGCAAGTATTGGACATTTGTATTCTTTGCCCTGGAAGATAACAATTTGAGTTATTTTGCATGGGACACATTTTCTGAATATCCTTTCATTATACCTCTATTTAAGTGCTCTACTACACTACTAATTATATAGGGGCAGAGATTATCACTATCCTGGAAGCATGCATTATTTTAAGGTTTATATGAAAAGACAAAATTAGGAGAAAGAAAATTGAGAACTGGGCTTTTACTTTAATGCATTTAAAAAAAAATCAAATGTGAGCTGAATATACCCCATGGCCTTGTTCTACTATACACTACACTATGGTTGTACATCTTAAAACTGTGGGTTTTCCTCCTTTTTTGGTTAAAAATCACTAAGTTACTTTGGGTACTTTCAGAGGATAGATAAGGCAACTTTGGATGATACAAGTTATATGTACAAATATATATTATTTCAGGTTATGAATGTAGTTCTGAATCAGAAACTGGCAAAAAAAAATCAAGCACTTAACAAATCAGGCTTCCATAAATACTTAACTGATTGTTTTTTTTTGCTCTCTATAAGGTAAGAGAACAATGGCTTTTTGTTTTTATCATTAAGAGAATGAATGACCTGCTATGCAAATATAAGACATTATTATAACTATGTATTACCAGCTTTCCTTTTGTGATGTTGATCACTGTTCTTTCCCCTGCTCCTTAGCCCATAATTTCTCATATTTATTCTTCTACATCTATGCTTTCTGACTCCTGGTGGATGCAGGAGCTTGACCAGCTGCCAGGAGGACATTGGTGTTTGACCGGGAGCCCTGTCCCAGGCCCTCTTTTACTCTATCTATCCCTTAAGGACCCTGTCCTGGATATACTGCCTTAGGCTTGGCCTTGTCAACATTAGCTGTTCTATTCTCATGAAGTAAGGGAAGTGAAAGTTTGAAAAGAAGAGTCAAGATCTCCGAGGTATGTGGAAAACACTTCTCCCTTGTCCTGGACGCTGGTGGCATATGGATGAAATTTGGGAGTAGGTGTAATTTAAAAATATCTCTTTCAAACTTCATGATCCAACTCAAATATCATGTTTACTTTGAAGCCTTTTCTGATCCTCCTGGACAGATTAATAGGTCCTTAGAACTTGGGTTTTCATTACATTTTGATTAAACATCTATTGTGGTGCATACTACATTTTACCAATTTTATGTTTTGGCTTTTGTAACTGATTTTTTGCAATTGATCTCCTGGAGAAAAGAAATCTATTTTATTTATTTCTATTACCTCAGCACCCTACTTAGAGTCTGCTACATAATAAACCCTCACATATTGAGGATGAATAAAAGTTTGGGAAAGAAGGAAGAATAGATGAAAGAGAGAGGGATAGAGAATGGAGAAGAAGAAGAGTGAATTTTCTTTATCCTTTGGAGTGGATGATTTTGTTTTTATTCTCGCTGAGTACAGATTTGTAATTTAAACAAATTAATTTTAACGTAATTTAGGCTAGATTCTAGCCTAAGAATATGTAACAAGGATATATTACTTTTCAAGGTGGCAAGATAACTGTGATAACTGTTGGTCAAAAGATATAAAATGCTCCTGCATTAGAATCCATTTTGACTACAGGTTTTCCTTTGGTTTTAAAAATAATTTTTGTTCTGAAGTAAGTGCTATGCTTGTGATATGCTAAACATATATAAATGGTAATCTCAAAGTGTTTTAATCAGTTTTTCTTCGCCCGTGGGATTATTTTTGTTTTCTAGCTCCAAAATGCCAAAGGAGGGAAAGAAAAAAAACTAGTGCATTTTGAAAAACTAGACAATTTTGCCTTTTGATTTGAAATATGGGCACTCATCTTATTCTCATACTGCAGTTGGAATCAAGCAAATCATTAAGCAGCTCTAAGAGGAAATCCTATGTGAATTTAAATAGCTTATATTTTTATTTTACTTTTCCCAATTTTAAGCCACTGTACCACACATAAAAAGGCATTTCCAGGTCAAGTATTTCCCTACCAAATTTCTCGCTAGAGTTTCTACTGAGAGAAAAACTTAGCATTTGCCCTCTCTCCTCAGGTGGGTGTTTTTTAAACTGAATGTGATTATGAAAGGAAAAAAGAAAGAAGAAAAAGAGAGGCAGGGAGAGAGGAAGAAAATACGTTTTACATCAGAAAACAGGAAATGTTTTAGAGATTAGACTCCAACTCTGGGAGAAGAATAATCAAAGTGGAGAAACCTTATCCAAACATATGTCTAAGCAGAATATTTGTTTTCTGCTATGCTCTAAGAACCTTTAAGGAATAGCACTATTCATTTTTTTCTTATTGTACAATATTCACCATCTTCTCTATCCATTGCATCTGATGTTTAAAAGTTGCTTATTTTCCTCTTAAGATTTTAATACAATCTCATTAAAGCTGCTTTATCAAAACCAAATGATGGTCTTCATAAGAGAGCTTGTCTTGTACAAACACTGATATTTCACTGGGGTCAAGAACCATGTATTTTTCATCTTTTTATTTAGGACTTAGTAAGGTAGTAGACACGTAATAAAGTATCCAGTGAAAAGTGTATAATGATTGAATGTTCTATGAACAGCAAAGATCAAATTTAAAATAAAACAGCAGTGTTAAGTATTTAATTTAGTTGAAAATCATAAATCTAAAAAAATCATAAATGTTTACCTTGTGCCTGCCCTGATTTACACACTGAATCCAATACTATAAATTTTGTAAAATTAGTCACTTTCTGGTCTTCAAGAACATTTTTAACGTCAGCCACATATTCTATCTTGGTGTTTTTAAGTATTCAAGATCAGTTTTGCTTAATTGATATTATTGTAATATTATGTATGAATTAATAAGAATGCTGCAATTAACCTCAGTAACTGATTTTCTGACTTTTTGTCCAGTTTGCAGAGACTCATAGAGGAAAAAAAAATCTTCATATGTAAAACTTTGTTGTTGTTTTTAGAGATTTTATTTGTTTATTTTGAGAAAGGGAAGGTAGTGGGAGAGGGAGAGAGAATCCTCAGGCAGATTCCCCACTGAGCGTGGAGACCTATGCTGGACTCATCCCAGGACCCTGAAATCAGAACCTGGTAGTTTAAGGGACTGAGCCACCCAGGTGCCCCATATGTAAAACTTTGTATCAGGACAATATAATATCCTTCACTGATACTAGCAGAGGCTTTATCATTTTGGTTACATATGGAGCTTGAAATAATTTCATTTTAGTTTGAAAATGGTTAATTTTTTAGGCTCTGAGTGTTAAGGAATCAGAGGTCAAGGTGGCTAATTAGGACAATGAGAGAAATTGAAGTAACATTCAGGGCTTTATTCACTTGCTGTGACAGAACAAACAAGAGGCAAAAAGTAGCAATGGCTCTTTAGTATTCCATTTCTTTCCATGGATCAGCAGCAGACAAGAGTCAGTTGGATTAGGACAGATAGAAGAAATCATCTTACCATCAGGAAGTCCTGAACAAAAGGTCTCTGACTTTTTATAGGCCTCTGTGTGTACACATGTGTCTGTGATGAATAGGAGTAGAAATGTGCTGAGTGAAAGTGGAGAGAAGTACCTTAGCCAAAGGACTCAGTAAGGAGGTTTTTGAATGAAAGTGCCTAGGTTAGGAATGCAAATATGAGTATGAGTATTTCTGGCTGTCCCAAGGATAGCCAAGGATAGGGGATTGAATCCTTGGCTGCCATTCCTTCCAGAAAACTGCAGTGCACTGGCTGGGCACCACCTCTAATGTGGGGAGGGCAGGTTTCCTCAATGAGACTTGAGAGACAAAGCTTTGTTATCACACATAGGATTTTGTCCCAGAGCCAGATACCTCACTGACTCACTATCTTCCCTCAGCTTTTCAGCACTGGGGATTATGCTGTGCAACTGCATTCACTCCCTTCTGTGAGTGTCTGTCTGCCTTGAACTCTACCGCATTTGGCTCAAAAGTATCATTCCTTTCAAAGTACTTACTATCTTTTAGACATGATCTCATGGTCAATTACCCTGTGCCTCTGTTAACTTTCATTTCCATGTCTAATCAGTCATGTGCCATAAATAAAAGAATAAAGTATTATGCCTGAGTTTACACAGTACTGTTTAAAATAAAAATATCCTCACTTGTCATTTCTTGCCTTTCTTCCTCTCATGAACAAGAAATTGATATTGATATTTTAGAATATTATTCTCTTAAATTATTAAATAGTCCTGTTATGACTAACTGGTGCTCTTTTTTTCTTGCCAACGCAGTTACCTGAAATCTATTACTTTAGTTGCTGACATCCTGTCTTGCTCTGACCCACACATTTCGTGGCATTCCAGTATCAAGCCCTACATTATCCTCACATTTAGTTTTCTGTCCTTAGCTCCTGCTTCTGGGCTACAGTCTTTGCTGGAACTATCAATCTTGGCTTACTATAAGTTTGTGCTGTCCAACCATAACTTGGATGTGGATATTTACTTGGCAACCCTCTTATTCATTCCTCATTGGATTTCTGGCTTCAGTGGAAAACCCAGGCTTTAGCCTTCCATTACTTATCTTTTCCCACCTCTCCTTATAGCTGGCAATGTTCTCTATATCCTTAATGAGATGTGAGCTTTCCAGCTACCTTCTTAGTACTCTTGTGTATCTTTTCCCTATAAGAGAAAAAGTGATGTCTTTTTTTTTTTCCTTTAAAAGCAACATGACAGTGTCTGTGATAATGTACTATAGCATAACAGTAAAGAGCATGGGCTTTTTAGAGGAAAAAAATAGGAATTCAGTTACGATATTCATGTCTAGATTAAGATCTAATATGATATAATAACAGGATCTGTATTTACACTCAGATCTGAAACAGTCCAGAAGAAAAGGAAAAAGGAGAGAGAAAAATACATGGTATAATTGTTTTCGAGACACTGGAATTAGGTCACAAAAGATGACCTATGAAAAACAAGAAACAAATATGATAAGCCCCCAAATTTTCTGAGCCTAGTGCCTTGATAGATTCCAGGTTACAGCTCAGGGAGGAGGAATTCAGGTGAAAATCAGCTAACTCTCGGAGTTGAGAAAATTAGTAAGAAGTTCAAAAAAACTAATATGGCTTTACAGAGTACCAGAAAGCTGCATTAAAAACAAAAACAAAAACCCACCCTGAGATTTATCAAAAAACTTCTGCCAGGTACTCAGCTATGTAGTGATCAGTGTACTCCTGTGAATAAGCTACTTGAGGCTGGAGCAAATGGGGGATACTGCCTCTCTACTCATACAGGCTGGGAACAGTGCTTTCTCCCACCAGCCTAAATGGAAAATTCATTTATAGAGCATTGCATAGAAGAATTACAAAGATCTTCCTTCAAATGTAGGGGAATAATTAACTCTAGTTTGAACATTGTTCAAGACTCACATATGGAATATAAAAGTCAGACTGAAAAGAAATTACATCTCACAATAAAGCTCAAGGATATTTATAGGAGTATCGAGATATCCTGCATCCAAAAAGGTAAAATTCACATGTATGGTACCCAATTAAAAACCATCCAGTATGCAAGAAAGCAGGGAACATGCCCCACAGTGAGAATAATCTAAATTGAAATGGAGCCAGAATTGACACAGATGTTAGAATTAGTAGACAATGACATTAAAATAATTATTATAGTCTATATTTTCAAAAATTAGGTAGAAACATGGAAGATATAAAAAAGACCAAAGTCAAAAGTATGGCAAAATAAATGAAAAAAAAATCATTGAGTGCTAGGACAACTTCAAGAAGCCCGTACTTAAATATTATAAAATCACAGTCCCTAAAGTGAGGGATAGGGGAGTGAGCCTACAGGTCTAAGCTCAATGAATTCTAAAAACAAGAACCATGTGGAGAAGTAAACCAAAGCACACCATACCATGTGGAAAAGTAAACTAAAACACATCAGGATCAAATTCCTCAAAACTTAAAATAAAGTGAAAATTGTAAAATCAGCCAGAGGAAAAAAAGACACATGTTATAGAAAGAAACAAACTTAAAGATGACAGCAGAATTCTCCTTGAAAATAATGCAAACAAGAAGGAAATATAGCAATAGTTTCAAAGCATAGAAAGAACAATACTAGTCAATCTAGAATTCGATACCTTGCTAAAATACATTAAAAAGTAATCAAAAAGCAAAAGGTGAAAGAATTCATTACCAGGTGATTCACACTACAAGAAATATTAAAAGAAGTTATTTGGGTAGAACAAAAATGATACAATAGAAATCTAGTTCTCCACAAATGAATGAGAGCATTGAGAATAATAGCCATGTGCGTAAATGTATAACTGTTTTCTTATTAGTCTTTTAACCACTGATATTAACCACTGAAACAATGCATTGTGCATTATATAACATATATGTAACTAAAATGTATGGCAATGATATCATTAAGGCCAGAAAGAGAGAAATAAAATTATACTACTCTTAGGTTCTTATATTATGCAGTAAGTAGTATATCACTTGGAGATGCATTATAAAAAGTTAAAGATGTATACTATAAACTTTAATGCAACCACTGAAATTTAAAAATGTTATAGTTAATAAGATGATAAGAGAAATAAAAGGGAATAATAAAAATACTTAGTGACTTCAGAAGTTATATAAAAAGAGAAAAAGGGAACAAGGAGAGGTGAGACAAATAGAAAACAAATAGCAAGATGATGAATTTAATAATATCAATAATTACATTGCATATTAATGATCTAAATACCCCAGTTTGAAGATAGAGATTGTTGTATTTGGTTGAAAAAAAGAAAATGCCACATACAAGTTTATGCTATCTCATAGAAACTCGCTTAAAATTAAAACATACCACAGGGGTGCCTGGGTAGCTCAGTGGGTTAAAGCCTTTGCCTTTGGCTCAGGTCATGATCCCAGGGTCCTGAGATCAATCCCTGCATCGGGCTCTCTGCTCAGCGGGGAGCCTGCTTCCTCCTCTCGCAATCTCTGCCTGCCTCTCTGCCTACTTGTGATCTCTGTCTGTAAATAAATAAATAAAATCTTAAAAAAAAATAAAATTAAAACATAACACAAAAAAAGCTCCAGGACAGATGATTTCACTGGTAAATTTTAACAAATATTTAAGGAAAAAATAATATCAATTCAACACAAACTTCTGGGAATTTTAAAAAGAGGAAATATTTTCAGATTCATTGAATAAATAAGGCCAGTACCACTGATAGATATTATCATTGTCATATATATGTGAGGTTTATCAAATCTATCTAGAATCATTTGGAAAGCTTAAATTTTCTTCCAGTAAAAGCTTATTGAATTTACATTTGTTTTAATTGACAATAAAACACCTTCAAATAATGCCCAATGTATAAGCAATATATTTTAACCAAGAAAATGTCAGCAAAGGGACAAATATTAAAATGCCTTGTGAACAGCATGTCAGCTATGAATCCATTAAATACCTATAAAACAATTCTAAGATCTTTATTTACTTATCA
Source organism: Mellivora capensis (assembly GCA_004024625.1). Lineage (NCBI taxonomy): Eukaryota > Metazoa > Chordata > Mammalia > Carnivora > Mustelidae > Mellivora > Mellivora capensis. The sequence continues at coordinate 27,244 of PISX010014166.1, read as the reverse complement.
TTTACTGAGAAGCCTTTTAAAGGTTATTGTAAAGATGAAGTAATTTTTCTTGATAAAAGTTTTGTATATCATTTCATCAGAGCAAGTTGCTCCAATTATCATTTAGCTAATGAACTCTTCAAGTTTCATTTGCATAATTGGTTCCAGTTTTGACAAGGAGAATGTATCCTGCTGTGATAAAAGCATCATTGGACTCACCAATCGAGGGATGATTATTTGGTTTGAAATCAGCATGGACACACCACTGAACAGACAGGCAGAAACACTAGCTTGTCATTCTGAGTTTCTAAAGCTCTAGTTTGCTTTCTGCTTACAGAGCCTGGAACTCAAAACTCAAGAAACTATATTCAGTGTTAAGATTACAACTAGCAGTGGAGCTTTCACCTGAACGGTATCTTCAGATGAACTGAACATTCTCATGTAGCTTCATTGCTTGGGGGAATAAAGCCATGGTTATGTGAAGCAGATTACTAGGCAAAATTAATCTAAAACCAATCACTCTCAAAAAAACAAAAACAAGATAAAACTGATCATTCTCTCAGGCCTGGAGTCTACTTAATAATTAGCACAGACCCCTACATTACAACTGTGGTGAGTCAGAATGATTATACAGGAGTGAAAAATTGATTCAGACCAATTATTCACTTGTATCTTGATCTGTCTTATGTATATACAGCAAAATTTATGTAGTTTTAAAATTTATGCATTTTATAAAACTCATGTGTCCATGAAATATCACTGCATTTGATTATTATGACATGGACTCAGAGGATAAAGCCAAGTTAATATTTGTTTTGTTTTGTTTTGTTTTTGAAGAGAGTTTATTTTTAGAGATTTTTATTTATTTGACAGAGAGAGACAGAGCAAGATAAAGAACACAAGCAGGGGGAGTGGGAGAGGGAGAAACAGGCTTCCTGCTGAGCAGGTAGCCTGATGTGGGGCCCAAACCCAGGACCCTGGGATCATGCCCTGAGCTGAAGGCAGACACTTAACCACTGAGCCACCCAGGTGCCCCAATATTTGTTTCTTTTCTTTTCTTTTTTAAGATTTTATTTATTTATTTGACAGACAGACATCACAAGTAGGCAGAGAGCAGGCAGAGAGGAAGGGAAGCAGGCTCCCTGCCGAGCAGAGATCCTGATGCGAGGCTCCATCCCAGGATCCCGGAATCATGAATTGAGCTGAAGGTAGAGGCTTTAACCCACTGAGCCACCCAGGCGCCCCCCAATATTTGTTTCTTATTAACATTATTAAACCCAGTTTCCTCCTGAAATTGCTATGTGGATTAAATGTGATGTGACAAAATCAGTGATAACAATGTTTCCTATATATCACAATTAATCACATATTTCAGGAAAGAAGAGGTTCACTAATTAATTTTTTATTGATTTAGATAAGTTAACATAAAAGTTTTAACTACTACTGGATTGAAACTAGCCATTATATTAAATTGAAGGAATTTGTGAAATAAAGAAAAATATACATTTGAAAAAGAGTCTAGAACTTATTGGAAATCAGAGCTCTAATAGGGGAGTTTTGGGAATCTGACATTTATTAAATACTGACAATATGCTGGGTAGAGTGTGCAATACACATAATATGCTTTATTACATTTATCCCATAAGGGTTTACTGAGTGCCTACAAGGCTATACACATTATGTTCTGGCACAATGCTGGTTAAGAAGCTTGTGATAACAATGATGTTTTGTCCATTTTTTTCTCTTGCAAATAAACTGAACACTGAAGCTTTAAGTAACTTATGCAGGATTGTACAGCCCTGGGTTTTCAAAAATTGGACCTGAGTTTATTTGATTCCAAAGCACATGTTCTCAAACCATGCACAATGCTGTCTTCTACATTCATAGAAATTTTCCTTATCAGAGAGTGAAATTAGGGTAAAGAGTATGGTTTCTAGGAAGGAAAGAAAAAAAAGATTTGTGTTTAAATTCTGGTTATATGAATATTAACTTTGTAATCTTTGGCAAGTCCACCCTCATAGCCCTGTTTCTTAACTAGTATAATGAGAATAAAACTCTCAACTTATCTGGCTTACAGTGATGATTATATGCAACAATGTAAAGAATGTGGTATATCATCTTGTACCAAAAGAAAAAGGAATTTGTTATATTATTTTAGGTGATTTGTGCCTTCTTCGCTCTTTTCTCAGCATCTAGCACTATGTCTTTTATGCTATATACACAAGAAATGCTTGTAGACTAAATAATGAATAAATGAGTGAAAGGATAAATATAAGGCATCCAAAAGGCCATGTACCTCTCACAATAGTTTTCTCATTCAAATAGTCAAGATATGCTTCCACATTGTCAATGTTCTTGCTTGTCTGTTTCTGATTGATCCCTGCTGTGAGATAATATTAATATTGCTTCACCTTGTATTTTTTTTAAAAAGTATGCCATGCCAGAGCATATAGTAGGAGCTGAGTAAGTACAAATCACATCTAAACTAGTACAAGAGAGAATGATCCATTAATCTAGAGTAAAACAGTTTTATTACTGAGTCAAAATTATCAGAGATGTTTAAATGGGCTCTGATCTTAACTAGAACAAATGATCTTAGAATTTGTATGGAAGACCCCAAAAAGTCAAAACAATCATGAAAAAGAAAAGCAAACCTAGAGATATCACAGTTCCAGACTTCAAGTTATATTACAAAGCTGTAGTGATCAAAACAGTATGGTACTGGCACAAAAATAGACATATAGGTCTATGGAATAGAATAGAAAACTCAGAAATGAACCCATGGTCAATTAATCTTCAACAAAGCAGGAAATAATATACAATGGGAAAAAGACAATCTCTTCAACAAATTGTGTTGGGAAAACTGGATAGCAACATGCAAAAGAATGAAACTGGATCACTTTTTATACCATACACTAAAATGAATTCAAAATGGATTAAAATCCTAAATGTTAGACTTGAGACCATGAAAATCCTAGAAGAGAATACAGGCAGTAATTTCTTTGACATCAGCTGTAGCAATTTTTTTCTAGACATGTCTCCTTAGGCAAGGGAAACAAAAGCAAAATTAAACTATTGGGACTACATCAAAATAAAAAGCTTCTACAGAGTGAAGGAAACAATCAATAAAAGTAAAAGGCAACCTACAGAATGGGAGAAGGTATCTGCAAATGACATATCCAATCAAGGGTTAGTATCCAAAATATTTTAAAAACTTCTAAGACAACACCCCAAAAATGAATAATACACATGAATAGACATAAATTTTTTCAAAGAAGGCATATTGATGGCCAACAGACACATGAAAAGATGTTCAGCATTGCTGATTATGAGGGAGTACAAATCAAAATTATAATGAGATATCAACTCATACCTGTCAAAATGGCTAAAATCAACCCTTTTGCATTGTGGGTGGGAATGCAAAATGATGTAGCCACTCTGGAAAACAGTATGGAGGTTTCACAAAAAGTAAAAAATAGGACAACCCTACAATCCAGCAATTGCCCTACTAGGTATTTACATATAAGACACATATTTACATACAAAAAATACTAATTCTTAGGGATATACACATCCCAATGTTTATAGCAGCATTATGTACAATAGTGAAACTATGGAAACAATCCAAGTATCCATCAACTGATGAATGGGTAAAGAACATGTAATGAGTACAGACACACACAGGAATATTACTCTTCCATAAAAAAGACTGAAATCTTGACATTTACAATGATAAAAATGAATTTAGAGAGTATTATGCTAAGTGAAATAAGTCAGAGAAAGATAAATACCATATAATTTTACTCATATGTGGAATTTTAGAAACAAAACAAATGATCACAGGGAAGAAAAAGGAGAGGCCAACTAAGAAACAGACCCTTATCTATGGAGAACAATCTGATCATTACCAGAAGGGAGGTGGGTGAGAGGATGGGTGAAATAGGTGATGGGATTAAGGAGGACACTTGTGATGATCACAGGATGTTGTATGGAAGTGATGAATCACTATACTGTACACCTGAAACTAATATAATACTGCATATTAACTAAGTGGAATTAAAATAATTACTTTAAAAAAAGGCTCTGATTTTAGAAAATAATCCATACAAAAACATAGTTCATTTTTTTTTAGTTCTTCCCAACCTGATTTATAGATTGAATATAATCCCAAACAAAATCTTAGTTCATATTTTGTGGATGTCAACAAATTGATTCTGAAGTTTATATGAAGAGACAAATCCAGAATAGTAATGTCAGTAGTGAAGCAGAAGAATAAAGTCGGAGGATTGACACTACTCTAAGACTTATAAAGCTGCAGTAATCAAGTCAGCATGGTATTGATGAAAGAAGAGACAAATAGATCAATGGAACAGAACAGAGAGCCTAGAAATAGACCTACTTAAATATAGTCAACTGATCTTTGACAAAGGAGTAAAAGCAATAGAATGGAACAAAAATAGTCTTTTCAACAAATGGTGCCAGAACGACTAGACTTTGCATGCAAAAAAAATGAACCTAGACACAGACCTTACACCTTTCAAAAAGATAAATTCAAAATGGATCACAGACCTAAATATAAACTGTTGAACTATAGAACACCTAGAAGATAAGAGAAAGGAAAACCTAAATGACCTTGGGTGTGATGATGCCTTTTTAGATGCAACACCAAAGACATGATACATGAAAGAAATAATTGATAAGCTGTTCTTAAAAACTCCTGGGCTGTGAAAATTAAAAACTCTTGTGCTATGAAAGACACTGTCAAGGGAATGAGAAGACAAGCCACAGAGTGGGAGAAAATATTTATGTAAGACATACCCAATATAGGACTGTTATCCAAAATATACAAGGCATTCTTAAAATTCAACAATGAGAAAACAAGCAACCTGATTAAAAAATGGGCTGAAGATCTTAAGAGACTCCTCACCAAAGAAGATATACAGATGGCAAATTAGCATACGAAAATATGCTCCACATTCATGTGTCATCAGGGAAATGCAAATTAGAACAAGGAGATACCACTACAGACCCCATTGAAATGGGCAAAATCTGGAACACTGATAACACCAAATGCTGATGAAGATGTGGAGCAACAGGAACTCATTGATTGTTGCATACAAAATGGTATAGCCAATTTGGAAGACAGTTTGGCAGCTTCTTATAAAGCCAAATATATTCTTACCATAGGATGCAGCAATCATACTCCATGATATTTACCTTACCCAAAGGAGCTGAAAACTTATCTTCACACAAAAACCTACACATGGATGTTTGTAACAGCTTAATTTACAATTGCCAGAACTTGGAAGCAACCAAGATGCTCTTCTGTCGGAGAATAGACAAATATTCTATGCTACATTCAGGCAATAGAATATTATTTAGCACTAAAAGAAATGAGCTATCAATTCATGAAAACACATGGAGGAAACATAAATGCATATTACTAAGTTAAAGAAGCCAATCTGAGAAGACTACACACTATATGGTCCAACTATGTGACATTCTGGAAAAGACAAAATTATGGAGATAGTAAAAAGATAAGCGGTTGCCAGAAGTTGAGAAAGAAGGGGGAAAATGAATAGGTAGATCACAGAGGATTTTTTAGGGCAGTGAAAACTACTCTGTATCATACCATAATAATGAAATACATGTCATTATGCATTTGTCCAAAGCCATAGAGTATATAACAGCAACAGAGAACAGAAAGATAAACTACAGACTTTGGGATTATAATTTGTCAATAAACAATAAGGTTTAATGAATAATAAGGTTTGATGAATCTCATTAAAGTTTCATCAGTTGTGCAAATTTACCACTCTGGTGAGGGATGTTGATAATTGGGGGAAGCTAAGCATGTGTGAGGGCAGGGGTTATAGAAGGAATCTCTGTGTTTTCCCCTCAATATTGCTGCTTTAAACTGCTAAACTAAAACTGCTTTAAAAAGTATTGTTAATTTTCTTTTTTTTAATTAAAAAAATTCCAACATACAAAGATGTTTGAAACTATTCCTAGAATATTTTATCTAGCCCAAACATAAAACAGGAATTTGCAGTGTAGCCAGGTATGATAAAAAAAGAAGTATTCAGATAAACACAGAATTATTTTTAATACAAGTAGGTGTAAAATTATGCATGGAGAAATTGATATTGAAAAATGCTATTATTTTAGGAATTGGGGATTGAAAGTCTACTGACATATGTGTCAGTAGACAAGATATTTGTATATTACCTTTTCTACAAAACATAAGAATAAAGTGAGACTAATTTTACTTTATAGCCTATGGAACTTATAGTATTATTTTATAATGTTGACATATTATGCATGGGCTTTTCAACCAAAAATAAAAGTTTGAAATACCTAATTTAAATTTTATTGATCTTTTTGCAAAGTTTGACAAATCATAGCAGATTAGATTTTTGTGCAAAATATTCACTTTCTCCTCTCCATGATATATGTGTATTGATCTTTTATCTTGGCCTCTGTCATTTGGCTTTCTTTGGCCAATAAAATTTTGATAGAAGCAACGATATATCAGTTTTACACCTATGGATTAAGACTAGGATTACCAGATATAGCAAATAAAACTATAGGATATTCAGTTAAATTTGAAATTCAGATAAACTGTATCTTCATATAAGTATGTCCCAAATATTTTATGATACTTACATAAAATGTTCCAAATAGTTTCTCATGCTAAAAACTATTTGTTGTTTATCTGAATTTCAAACTTAACTGGATACCCTATATTTTACCTGGCAAATCTACTTAAGGGCCATTGATACTTTTATTCTTATTTACTTATTTTTTTGCTTGTCTTTTTGCCAGTGCTTGAGAAGAATATGTCCTGGGAGCCAACTGGTTCCAGGAGATGAGGAGTTTGTAGATCAGACTGAGAGTCGACCTATAAATTAGAACTGCTCATACATACAAATGGCTATCAGACATATGAAAAAATGTTCATCATCACTAGCCATCAGGGAGATTCAAATTAAAGCCACATTGAGATACCACCTCTCACCAGTTAGAATGGCCAAAATTAGCAAGACAGGAAACAATGTGTGTTGGAGAGGATGTGGAGAAAGGGGAACCCTCGTACACTGTTGGTGGGAATGCAAGTTGGTGCAACCACTTTGGAGAACAGTGTGGAGATTCCTTAAGAAATTAAAAATAGAACTTCCCTATGACCCTGCAATTGCGCTACTGGGTATTTACCCCAAAGATACAGATGTGGTGAAAAGAAGGGCCTCTGTACCCCAATGTTTATAGCAGCAATGGCCACTCTGCTCTTCTTGGAAGTCTTGTCTCACAACTTTTCTTACACATTATCTATAGCAATCCATGGTAACATATTCCCTTGGTCTTCTCTCTATTACCACACTCACCACACAATCTTGTGAACATATGCTTTTGCATTTTTTTCTCTTGCTAGATATTCAGAGTTCTGCTTGATATATAGTGGATCCTCATAGGTATTTATTGAAAATTTCATGAAATCTCATCTTAAGGAAGGGCCTTGTGAGTAAAAGTTTTGCTCACATTGCAAATACCTGAAAATAGGAACATCTTTATTCTTTTTTGACTGTCCTAGAAGTTCACATAATGCTCTCCACAATTTAATTAATCCATATATTTCAATAATCTATGACAGAGCATTGTCAGTATGTCAGACTATTAGTAAGAAATATTATTTGTAAAGTACATGAAGTGTTTTAGTATATGATTAAAGTTGTTATTTTTACTCTTGTTCAATGATATAATTTTTCTCAAAAGACATCTTTGCCTTTGAAGAAAACATCAAGTCACTTGAATATTTACTCTCATTATCTATGTTTAATTTTTCTTTGTAATTTAGATTGATAGGTAAATTGGTAAGAGGGTATGAGAGAAAGAGTGAGAGAGAATGAGAATGAATGAAAATATGAAAAGAAATGAAAAGTCCTGGAGTTGCCTCATATTTGGTCCTTTTCAGAAATTTGTTTGAAAGGTCACATCCAGGGTTACTCAGTCTGTGGCTTTACCCAACAATACACTGTTACTGAAGAAAAATATCTCATTTGGATTCACTTCTAGTAGGGATAGTAAAACAGTATTTGTTGAATTATACTGAACTGAGTTGAAAATCCTCCTTTAACAATTTTATCCAGAACTCAAGCTTTTTCTCAGATCTAAGAGGTCTAAGTTTGAAAAGCTTAATGAATAGAAACAGTTGTATTTCCAAATGCCTTCTCTATCTTTCCCTTCTGTGCCCACCTTTCAACCGCTCTTATAAACACTTGTCTAATTTTCTTTATTAACAATTTCCCAAGTAGCAGTATAAGCAAATGGGGCCAACTCACAGATGGAAAGTTAGAACTTGGGCCAGGCAGCTAACATATTCATCCACTGCCTTCCAGAGTTAGTCAAGTGTGTCCAGCTGGTTTAGCATAATAGGAGGCTTATTAATACAACATAGCATTATAATCACTGAATTGAGACTAAATTTTCTTTCAACAGAATTGAAACTACACAGTCACAGTAAGTGTTCCATAGACTCTGGGGAAATGCACAAACTGTTTTAAACTTAGGATTCCTCAATATTTAGCAGAACAATTTTCACTGGGGTAAGCAAAATGTATAGTTGCATCTTTTATCTCATTTCCCTTGAAGACCTTTCAATCAATAGTAAAAAATAACCACAAAGGGTAGATTGTTGAGGCACTTGTAAATAGACAATGTACAATGTTCCAATCTAAATTTTTTGCAAGTGACTTGAATTCTGAGATGCCAAAGGTAGAAAACCTAGGATGCAATATTCATAAGTGTAGTATTAAAACAAAACAAAAAAAAACACAAACAAACTCATTAAAATAATGGTTCACCAACTTGCCAATTATTTTATAGGGAATATATTAGTATTATTGTCTAATTATGAAAAGAACTCTCTTTCACATTGTCCTTACCAGCAGCATGCTCAGTGAAGTGGAGAAGTGAGTCAATTCTAAAGCTAAATTGAACGAATAAGCAGTTATTCCTAAATAACCTAAAGAGTCCAGAACTTAATTTATGTGGGCAATAAAAACAAATTTTGTTGATTCATCTCTCTGCCTTTGGCTTCCAACATTTTGATCTTCAATAATCTTAACTTTTTAAAGAATTTATTTAAAGTATGAAAACCTAGAACTGATCTTGGGATGATGAGTTTAACAACTATTCTATTATTGTTGATGAGTATCGATCAGTCTGTAAGAAGGGTGCCATATTAGAAAAAGCACAGTCTTGAGAGGCCACAGGGTATACTTAAGAGATAGTCTCTAGGGCTTGAATATTACCTCTGCCAATTATTAGCTTAAGTTTGTTACTTAAATTCTATCTTAAACTCTAGAATAATTAGAATAGTACCTACTTAATAGAATTCTTGTAAAGATTATATGATACAATGCACTTAGAAGGTTGGCATGTAATAATTCCATAAATTTTAGACATTATTACTATAGTTATTTTATTAGTAATATTAATATTCAGATCCAGAAAAAAATGTAATTACATTACAGTTTTGTCCCTTAACTAAAATTTCACAGACTTGAGGAAGTTGTTCATGTGCTCTGACTTTCAATTTCTTAGTGTATCATAAGAGCATCATATTGCCTACCTCATAGATGTGCTCTGAGGTTTAAACAAGATATTCCTTGGCAGCTTGTACTATCCTGTAAAGCATCAATATAATTTCTGGGTGTAGCATTTGATAACTGGTACATATTTTTATTATTGCCTATTCTTATATGCTAACCAATGTCCTAAAAACTGTCAGAAGTTCAAAAACTATATGTGCCAAAGCTTTCTCAACCTAATTAGAAAGTCAAAACATACAGAATGAACTAAGAAATAAAACTAAACACTCAAACATTTCTTTTTTTTAAAAGATTTTATTTATTTATTTGACAGAGATCACAAGTAGGCAGAGAAGCAGGCAGAGAGAGAGGAGGAAGCAGGCTCCCCGCTGAGCAGAGAGCCCGATGCGGGGCTGGATCCCAGGACACTGGGATCTGGGATCGTGACCTGAGCCGAAGGCAGAGGTTTTAACCCACGGAGTCACCCAGTCGCCCCAACACTCAAACATTTCTGATAACTCATGTTTCAGTTAAGAAATTAGACCTTCTCAATATATGATTATTTATATATGTCCTTAAAAAAACACATTATGCTACTAGTGTATTATAAATATTACATAGTATATACAAATAGACATTTTAGAATAAGGTAAATATTAAAGGTATAAAATCACTTTTACTCTTATTAAAATATTAATATTAATATATAAATACATTAAATTTGGGGGAAAGCAATGTGATTGAATATGCCTCACTGCGTTTTAAACTTGCTTTAACATTTTGTGACATAGCAATATAAAGATCTAATTCAGGTTTCATTTTTTTTTTCATTCCTGATTTTTATGACTGTCTCTGTTGAAAAAGACATAAGTTTAAGTAGCACAAAACCACCATGAAGTATCATATTAAAAATATTACACAAGATTTTTATGTTTATGCACCAATTATGGAAAGTTTATGTTGAGTTTCATCTTAGTGTTTTTCTTCCCTGACTCAATTGTTTTTTCTTTTTAACCTAACTATACAATGTTGTACTTTTAAAATTTTTAAAAAGGAGTTTCAAATCCCTTAAATGTCATTTGTGAGAACTTTAGGATAAAGTTAATAAATTTTGTTGCTGAGGTTTTAGAGTCTGCAGATATGCATGTTTTTATGGGTGATATGTAGCATTTTTGGCAGCAACACCAAAGAAGGATGGAAACAATTCTAAGCATCTATTTTCCAAATACTCTCTCCATAGCAAGAAAGTCTTTCAAAAGTAATTATTTTCTTGCTTATTGTTGGAATATTACTTTTACCTCAAAGAGATGAATTCAAAGAATTTATTAATTTACTTAAAGATCTGATAGGTAGCAGCAAACTAACAGTTACCGGTCATACCAGAAAAAAATCAGCAAATTTAGAACATCTGTCTTCTGTAAAATAAAAGCAAGTAATTCATTTTTAGGATCAACAACTCTTTTTAGTATAATGGCAAGAATTTTTATAGTCAATTCCCCCATGTTATCACATAGTAATGTGAAGATTTTACTATTTTAAAATCTTTATTTTATTTATTTATTTTTAAAGATTTTATTTATTTGACAGAGAGAAATCACAAGCAGGCAGAGAGGCAGGCGGAGAGAGAGAGGAGGAAGCAGGCTCCCTGCTGAGCAGAGAGCCCGATGCGGGGCTCCATCCCAGGACCCTGGGATCATGACCTGAGCCGAAGGCAGAGGCTCAACCCACTGAGCGACCCAGGCGCCCCTAAAATCTTTATTTTAAAAATATAATTAACCAGGGGGCACCCAGGCATCCCTATTACATATGGAGCCTGGGTGGCTCAGTTGGCCAGGTGTCTGCCTTCTGCTCAGGTCATGATTCCAGGGTCCTGGGATTGAGCCCTGCTTAAGATTATGTTCTCAGTGGGGAAACTACTTCTTTCTCTACCTGCCACTCTCCTGCTTCTGCTCTATTTCTCTCTCTGAGAAATGAATAAAATTAAAAAAAAATTTTTAAAGATTTGTTTATTTTTAATTAGAGAGAGAGAGAGCACACATGAATGGGAAAGACAGAGGGAGAGAGAATCTCAAGCAAACTCCATGCTAGTATGGAGCCCAGTTCAGAGCTTGGTCCTACACCCCTGAGATCATGACCTGAGTCAAAACCAAGAGCCAGACACTCAACCAACTACAGCACCCAGGTGCCCCTTCTTCATATTTTTGTTAAAAATAAATATCATACACTCTAACTATATTTTCTTCCAGCATCTCAGTGGGTCATCTTGTACATTCCTGGGTTTGTGGCTCCCATTTTGGTGTCCTCTGCAAAGACTGCAAACTTTTGATATAATCTGTGTGGGAGAATAAGCAAAACTTGGGGTGGTAAAATAAAATGCTAGTCCTTTGAGTTTGGATAAGGGGAAACAACCTTTAGTGGACATCTCCTTTGTGACAAGTCTTTTGATATACACTTTCACATTGATTCTCCTTTTTCCTTATGGTATAAAAAAAGTAAATAAATAATCAGGGGTCTGTACCCATGTTGTTCAATAAAGTAGCTGCTAGCCACATATGACTATATAAATTTAAATCAATTAACATGAAAAAAAATTGGGGTTTTTCAGCTGCTCTAGCCACATGTCATATCACATGACTAGGGGCAACCATATGGGACAGTGTAGATTATGGAATATCTCCATCATTTCAGAAAGTGGTATTAGATAGATCTAATCTGTCTGGAATGAGGCACAGCAGAGATTTTCTCTGTTGCCATTGGTACTATATAAAATTCTAAGCAAATACTTTTAGTCTATAAGACCATAAGAGGTATAATTGTCCTTCCTCAATTAGTCAAATTAAATTAGAACTCCACACATAACAGCACTAGATCATATTTATTAAGAACTTACTTTGTGCCAGACATTGTAGTGTTTCATAAGGATTATTTTATTTAATTCTCACAAGATGTCAGTGAAATAAGTTCTTAAAGAAGTGAAGTAAGTAATCTGAAGCCATAGGGTTGATAAGTAGTATGGCTGTGATGTGAATTTAAGCAGTCAGAAGTAGTGCTGTGTTTGTCTGGTGACTTCACATACTCTGTGGCAAGGACGTAAGTGGTGTGAGCAGACTCAGCCACATGCCTTGAGTATAAAATTTAAGGGAGAAGAATGTGCCATAAAAACTTATTAATCAAGATAGATAATATCTTGATGTACTGTTTTATAAAAAATAATGGAAAAAATCTATGGTTAACACAGTATCAAAATTTTAAATAAAGACAGGATCACTAGTGCCTGTTTTTCCTTTTGCCTCAGGTGCCAATGCAGTTGTTATGGCACTTTATTTAAAATTGCGATGTGGTGGGGCACCTAGGTGGCTCAGTTGGTAAAGCAGATCTGCCTTCAACTTAGGTCATGATCATAGGGTCCTGGAATCAAGTCTGTGTTGGACTCCATGTTGAGTCAATAGGAAGTCTGCTTCTCCCCCTCTCTCTGTCCCTCTCCCCAGCTTGTTCTCTCTCTCATTCTCTTAAAAAAAATCTTTAAGGTTGTGGTGTTAGAATTTTTTTGTATTAATTTGGTGTTCAAAATAGTCCCTTCATAAACTCTTTGAATCACTTCTTCTGACCCTTGCTGGACCCTTGATACAAGTAATTAATTAGAATCTCTGAAAGCATTAACCAGGAAGCTAAATTTTTTAAAAGCTTCCTAAATTTGGTAAATTTGGTAAAGATCCATGGTTCTTTCTCCTGCTTTGTTTACTGGTGGTGTATCCAGATAAATTAACTATGGGCACAATAATTTCTTTATACTAGCCTTTTGCTATAACATGATTTATCTTGCTGTCTTGATTTTTAGGGAAAAATCTTCTTCCCATGCCACCCTGAGTAACAATGATATGTGATACTAGTCCTTAGAATGAACTTATTACATATAAATTTCTTAGATATAGAATTGTTGGGAACACATAGTAAACACCCAATAAAAGGTAGCAATATATTTTAGTTAATGGAATTTATTTTTCTTTATTCTTGATGTTTTTCTTGAGAGATGAGGAAGTTGGCACAGAATAACTAAGAACTGTTATATTATAATGGAATTTATGTTACAGAAAATAAGGGCAGCCATAGCAAGTGATGAATAATCAAAAATAATCTGTTCCGTAAGAGACTAGTACCTTCTCGAGTTGCATTCAACAACCAAGAAAGCTACAGACCTCTCACTAGCATCTGTTCAATGTTATAGTCATAAGCTTTACACCTTACAGAACACCTTAGTTTCTAGAGGGCACTGTGGTACACAGAGGGAAAGAAAAGGAGAAATGCATAGGCTTATGATACAGACAGAATTAGATGCATCTTGGGCAAGATACTCACTCTCCCTGAAATTCAGTTTCCTTATAGAAAAAGGAAGATTATTTGAGTATGTTTATATTTCATTGTGGCATAGGGTTTATATTTTCCCAACCCACATTTTGTAGAGCTTGGTTAGTTATATAAGTTTTAGATCTAAAACATAACTTTAGCTTGGTTATTGCTAACTACAAGACACTATAGTTTCAGCTAATGAGGATAGAATGATAATGAGAAAAAGAAAACTGAAGAGGACAATTTAATTTGAACTTCTCATAAGTATATTAATCCAGCCTCCATCCTAATGGGTGAATCAATTATATGAATAAAAGCATAACTAATAGGGATGTATTAGTTTAATATCAGTCACCCTACCTTTTGTCATGCATTTGTTGAGAAATTTATAGGTACCATATAACAAACAGGATATCAAGTAATAATTTCTACACATTTGTGGAGTCTGACTATATATATATATATTTTTTTTTTATTTAATTTAATTTTTTTTCAGTGTTCCAAAATTCATTGTTTATGCACTATACCCAGTGCTCCATGCAATACATGCCCCAAGGGCACATATATATATATATATATTTTTAATTTTATATATTTTATTTGAGAGAGACAGAACACAAGTGGGGGGAAAGGGACAGAGGAAGAGATAGACTCCCCACCGAGCAGGAAGCCCAGTATGGTGCTGGATCCCAGAACCTTGGGATCATGGCCAGAGCCAAAGGCAGACAGTGAATGAGCCACACAGGTACTCCAAGTCCAGCTTTATTTCTTATTTAATCCTTGGTCTTTCTGACTTATCCTAATTGAATACATTTAATGAAATAATTAAATAAATTAAAAAACTATTCTCAGAGCACCTGGGTGGCTCAGTCAGTTAAGAATCTGCTTTGGCTCAGTCTGTGTACTAAGATGGAGATTCATATCAGACTCCCTGCTTAGTGGGGAGTCTGCTTCTCCATCTGCCCCTCTCCCTGTTCATTCTCTCTCTCTCTCAAATATCAAATATATAAATCTTGAAAAAAAAAGCTATTCTCAATTGTACATTATTCAGATACTTTATTTTGATGGATATAAGCAACTTAAGTAGCATGATTATATATAAGTTGAAGCTATAGAGAAAGGAACCACATTTTTAACTGACATGTAATGTAATTGTTGTATATAGTTCCATGAACAAAATTTGTTTCAGTTAACTATTGCTGCTTTAAAAAATATATATAAAATTTGATGACAAAAAATATTATATTATTTCTCATAGTTCTATGCATTGACTGGGCTAAATTGGGTGGGGTTTTTTGTATGTTGTATAAGCTAACTGAGGCCACATTCACCTGAGAAGAGCTGGGACTAAAATGACCAAAAAGGCATCTTATCCTGTATAGTGTGGTTTCTTGACATATTCTAGTCCAATGACTGTCTTCCATGAGGTAAAAGCAGATGCCAGTCTTCTTAACACTTGGGCCCAGAATGTCATTTCAGCTGCATTCCAGCGAGTCATAAGACCAGGCCAGTTTCAAGGAGTAAGACAATAGACTCTACCTCTTCATGGCAAAAGTGGGATATATGTACAGGGGTGTAAGCAAGTGTTGATAACCATATTTGGAAGCCATCCATCTCTGTACTCTGCCACAACCATTCACATCACCAGCACCTGCAAATACATTCCCCTCTCTCCCCAAAGTCATATCCCCATTTGACTTGGAATCAAACCAGCTCCAAGTTCAGGATCCTTTCACCTAGATCAAGCATAAATGTGAAAAACTCTTTGGGGGCAGTGGTAGAAATTCAGGTGCAGTTCCCAGCATAAAATAGATGACATTGGCATTTTTGGGTGAGTAGCTGGAAGAGAGGGATATGAATGGTGAGTAAATCATTAATGGAGGAAGAATGAGGAAGTTGCTATGGAAGATTGGAGAAAGGATAGGTCATGTTAATTAAGTTAATTAAGTTAATTTTTTTGGCAGAAAAATTGAGTTTGTTTCCTGAAGTTACTTGGACAATAGAGAAAGTACCTCATGAACCCTGTATCTGGTTGGGAAGATTTCTAGGCAAAATTTTGAAAATGTCTCATTTTAGCTACCTCTGCAAAGACACTGAAAGAGACAAATAAACTAAAGAAGGAACTTCTCAGTTTTCAAGCAAAATTGAGAAGAAATATTCTCAACCCAAGTTTTGCTGGGTTAGAAAATAACAGTGTTTGTCAATCCTAGTTTCTCAAACTGACAGAAGGTTCTCAAAGCAAGAAAGAGTTTCAGGAAAAAGATCAAGTTGAGGTTCTGACAATAAAATGTGGCCTCAGGGTTAAGATCAAATCATTAGCACAGCTATACTACTGCTTGTTAAGAATTCTGAAAGGTTTAAGGCAGTGCCTCATAGAGCCTTTCAACCAGACAAAGCCTTCAAAGAATTGTAAAGGTATTATCCCAGGGTATCCTGAGTCTCAACCCAAAGTAGAGAAAGACCCACCTTGAAGAGATTTGTGGTTGTGGCATTTTTTCTAATGTAGTGGATTATAATTTCATACAATGATAACACAGGGCTTTTTAAGGTAGTTGAATTAGATTGGATGAAAAGTGACAGTTTAAAGTGAAAAGAGACTTATAGGCCTCTAACTTTCTGTGGGCAGGATGAAGACTGAGAATGCCACTTAGCTATATAGGATATTTCTTGTAGTAAAGGAAGGATGGTTCAGAAAAGAGTCTAAAGATGGGGTTGGGAGACATTGAAATTACTGCCAGGGAACAGAACTGAATCCCAAATTTTCTTGCCGGACAGTAGAGTGCTCTGAGAATTGATATCATGCCATTGTATGCTGAGTTTGTCTTTTTACATTACAAGTATACAGATTTACAGGTTTCATAGGAGAAGAGACTTGAATGTGAGTCATAAGATACTGAATTTTTAACCTAATCCCCTAACTGGATAAGATTTCTGCTCTTTAGTGGGTGTGAGAGACTTTTGCATGTAGGACAGATGTAAATTATCGTGATCAGAGGGCAGGTTTTGGCGGATTGCCTGCAAATATTGCCATGAATAATTTCCCCCATTCCAATATGTTAATGATGCTCCCACATTAAGAAGTGGAGCATATTTTCCTACCTTGGACCTGGAATAGTCTTGTGATATGTTTTACCAATAAAGTAGGCAGAAGGGAGGAGGCTCTAGGACTTTAGAGTCCAGGCCTTAAGAGATTTGGCAAGTTATACTTTCTCTAAGACCTCTAGGCACCATGTGAGAAGTCCAATTCTTCCATTGGAGAGATATGTAGAGAGGAGTAGAGGGGATGTGTGAGACCATCCCATATATTTTATCTGACCTCCCAGCTAAAAGCAACCACATGATTCTTCAGTTGACCTTACATGAACCCGTCAACCCCCGAAAATGATAAATAATAAATCATTTTTATTTCAAGACACTGTATTACGTTTTTTTAAATTTCTTTTCAGCGTAACAGAATTCATAGTTTTACACCACACCCAGTGCTCCATGCAATGTGTGCCCTCCATAATACCCACTACCTGGCTCCCCCAACCTCCCACCCCCCGCCCCTTCAAAACCCTCAGGTTGTTTTTCAGAGTCCGTAGTCTCTCATGGTTCATCTCCCCCCCCCCCCAATTTCCCTCAACTCCCTTCTCCTCTCCATCTCCCCATGTCCTCCGTGTTATTTGTTATGCTCCACAAATAAGTGAAACCCTATGATAATTAACTCTCTCTGCTTGACTTATTTCATTCAGCATAATCTCTTCCAGTCCCGTCCATGTTGCTACAAAAGTCAGGTATTCATCCTTTCTGATGGAGGCATAATACTCCATAGTGTATATGGACCACATCTTCTTTATCCATTCGTCTGTTGAAGGGCATCTTGGTTCTTTCCACAGTTTGGCAACCGTGGCCATTGCTGCTATAAACATTGGGGTACAGATGGCCCT
>PISX010014165.1:0-53977 GCA_004024625.1 Mellivora capensis | reverse complement strand
GTGCCAGGATTCCCTTCTTTTTCTGGTGAATAGTATTCCATTGTATTTCTTTTTTAAAGGATTTATTTATTTTATAGGAAAAGAGAGAGAGCACAAGTGGGAGGGGCAGGAGGGGAGGGAGAGAGAATCTAAGCAGACTACATACTGAGCACAGAATCTGACTCAGGGCTCGATCTCACTACCTAGAGATCATGATCTGACCTGAAGTCAAGAATAATACAATCCACTGAGCCACCCAGGGGCCCCTTATGTTGTATTTCTATGATCACATTTCCATTTATCCATTGATGGGCATTTAGGTGGCCTCCATATCTTAGTTATTATAAATAATGTTGCAATGAACATGGGTGTGCAAATCTCTCTCAAAGATCCTGTTTTCAATTCTTTTGGGTATATACCCTGAAGTGGGACTGCTGGATCAAATGGTAATTCTATTTTTAAGTTTTTGAGAAAATGTCTTACGGTTTTCCATAGTGGCTGTATAATTTTACAATCACAAGAACAGTGCACAATGATTCTAATTTCTCCACATCCTTGCCACCTTGTCATTTTGTATTTTTTATAGTAGCCATCCTAATAAATATGGCTACCTCTGCTCTCTTTCAGTTACCCTTTGCATGGACTCTTTTCCATCTTTTCATTTTCAACCTATGTGTGCCTTTATATCTAAGGTGAGTCTTCTGTAGACAGCATAGACTTTTGATCTTGTTTTTTAATCCATTCAACCACTCTGTCTTTCAAATGGAGAGTTTGATTCAATTACATCTAAAGTAATTAGTGATAGGGAAAGACTGACTATTGCTTTTTCAATTATTTTCTGTGTGTCTTGTTTTCTTCTCTTTCTACATTCCTTTGTGCTTCCTCAAATTTTACACTGACATGTTTTGTTTCCTTTCTCATTTACTTTTGTGTACCTTCTCTTCTTTGATTCCTGGTGTGTCTAAAGAAATGATAATAGGCACTAGTTGGCAAACCCAGAGTTGAGCCTTCCGAATGGGTGTCTTTCCTTCAATTTTACCTCTCCAATACTGTAGTAGTAGATAATGGACACAAAGAAACCCCAGAGAACAAGAAATCAGAATGTTCAGCCATACTAAAAACTCACTGAACTGTCTTTTGTTAAAATGTATGAATTTTAAAAAATACTACTTTTTTCATGATTTCTTCAGCAAGGTATAAAACTATTCTCTCCTAATCTTTCTAAATCTAAACTTTATTTTGCTTTCTCTCCTATTTGAGTTCTCTTATTGGAGAGAAATTTACTGAACACATGAAAGAACACAATACCTCAAGAGGCAAATCCCATGTATACTCAGAAATATTTGGACACCGAGTCCTGGAAACAATGGGTATGACATTACGTGCCCAAAACCTTATTTTTAAAATGATTCAAAATACATATTTGGTTCTCCCATGCATGAGGTCCATTCGAGGTGATAGGGACACAGTAACAGAGAAAACAGACGAGGTCCCTGTTCTCTCAAAGTGTACATTTTGGCATGAGATGGTTCAGGTAAAAAATGACAAATAAGGGGCGCCTGGGTGGCTCAGTGGGTTAAAGCCTCTGCCTTCAGCTTAGGTCATGATCCTGGGGTCCTGGGATCGAGCCCCACATCGGGCTCTCTGCTCAGCAAGGAGCCTGCTTCCTCCTCTCTCTGCCTGCCTCTCTGCCTACTTGTGATTTCTGTCTGTCAAATAAATAAAATCTTAAAAAAAAAAGACAAGTAATCTCAAAAATAAATAAAAGATAATAAAAAGAGCTATGCAGGTAATTAAAAGAGGTGATGTGTTAGCCATGTTAGAGGATGACCAATTGGACTTCAGGGAAGTTCTATGCGATTTGAATGAAAAGGAGCCAATACTGAGAATTTCAGGCAAAAGAAATGTGACTACAATGTCCTCAGGCAGGGATGTGCTTGGTTTATTTAAGTCATAGAAAGAAAATGGATCTTGATGGACAAGGGTCAGCATGGTTTGAGTTGAAGTAAGAAAGTTAAGTAGGGTTGGTGCATCAGGTCCTAGAAACAAGCAAGTTCTTTAGAAGAGAGGAGTAAGAGGTGGAGGTTGCAAAGATCCAAAGGTCAACTACAAGAACAAGATTACCGAAAAGCACTCTTTTCCTGAAAGGAATTGAAGAAGAGCTCACAGTGTGTCCAGATCTCCCACTGAAACGCAGTCAAGGAGCGGAGCAGGCAGATGAACACCATGGGAGGCATTCCGGAGACCAGTGCCAGGACCAGAATCCATCCGTAGAGTTTCCAGAAAGGGAATGACAAGCCTTTATTAATCAACTCAAATGACTTTTAGTAAAGATAGCTTGCTTTGGGGGAGGGGAGAAACTTACCAGAGCCCTGAAGTGTATTTCTTTTCTCTTTTCCTCTTTGTTTCTGCCAGTCACCATTTATTTTTCTCCCTCCTGTCTCAGTCATATCCATACTCAATAAGGTCATTTATTTTCACTTCCTATAATTATTGGTGTCTAGCTCTTGCTAACTTCATTTAACATTCAATTACATTCTAATTATTTAGATGATTCGGTTTTCATTGAACTTTCAAATACCTCTGCTCTGTCCTAAACCTTGTTTAAAAATAAACAGTCATAAAAATCTCACTACAAATTAAACATCTAAGTATACGTAGCAGGTTTTTGGCTTTTCTGTTTTTTTTTTTTTTCCTTGGGGACAAATTCCACTGTTTCTTTTCTTTTCTGGTTCTCCAGTTGTATTTACTTTCTGGGGCATTTAATTTGTCAATTTCCCATTCTTTTTCTTACTCTACACATTCCCTAGCTAGCAAGCATTACATCTCAAATTGTCTGTAGATCACTTATTCATTTTTACATATTTTTATTATTTTGTTATTTTTAAGTAGGCTTTACACTCAGTGTGGAGTCCAATGAGGGGTCTGAGCTAGTGACCTGAGCCAAGATCAAGAGTCAGACATTTAACCAACTGAGCAACCCCTTCTTGTCCATTTTTCAACCAACACCAACAATTTCTAATAAATCCCAAAGCTGGCAACTTACACATGTTACACAGTTTAATCATCTTCCTGTGTTTTACAGGACCCTCCATTCTCTTCCTCATCTCCTAATCCCATGTGCTGGTTATTTTGTTAGACTTAGTATTTATCTAATACACTGTTAAATCAGGATCCTCTTTCTTACCCTATGTCACAAATATCTCCCTTTTTCTCTGAACTCAAGGAAAACTCCCTGAATCATTGAAGGCCTGATAACCTTGGTTTTAAAGTAGGACTATTTCAGTATCCTTCTCTCTTGCTTTTCCTCCATAGAAAAATTGCTTGAATCGGTTTAGTTATCCCAAACATATGAGGATAGCATCTAAAACAAAGTCCACAGGAACACTTCCACAGTAAGTTACTAAATAATATATTATTGGTTTTCCTAATCATATCACTGTCTTCTAATCATACAGAAACTCAAAAGAAGCACAAATCATTGGCAAGTGTCCAGTTTGGATGTCTGCAGCTGAACATTTGCTCTGCTCCATTCTCCTTTGCTTCTCCCCTCTCTCCTCACTGACTTGATCACCTACTCCTCTTGGTTCAAGGCCATCTGCTTCACTCACATTCACAGACCCCCCAAAGTCCTACTGAGACCTTTGTTTTAGCTGCCCCTTGTCCTCTTACCTCACACACAGACTTACCCACCACGCACTCAATTAGAAAGCTTAGTTTTAGGTCTTAATGATGCAAAGACTTCACCAAAATTAAATAGGCAAGGAAAACCTGATTCAAGGTTATTGAGTTTGCACTTAACTCTGCTTAAACAAAAGACAGAAAAAATTTAATCAAGATTAAAATCGAGAGATTTTACCGTCTCTGGGGCAATTGAGAGATAGTAGGGAGGGATGGTGGGAGCGAGAGTAGGCCATATGTGTTTCCTAATTGGATGTATCCAAAGGAGAAGAAAACTTTCTCATATCTTCAAACAGCAGGAACTTTTCTAAGTTAGAGCAAGGCACCCACCAAAGTCAGACTCTTACTCTCCCACAGAAAATGGGAACTGGGGTGTTAGCATCCTTGATGATTAAATTACAAAGAGATGCTTCTAGGTTTTTGAGAAGGACAGTCCTGGGTTGTAAAATTGGCTAGAGGTTTTTAAAGATTGTGATAAAAAGATTTTTATCACAAAGGTGCAAAGAAAGAATCACAATTATAAGTTTTCTAAAGCAAATGCTCTGTGAAAGGGAGGTCAGAGCCTAGGAACAGGAAAAAGACTATCTGAACTTGGGCAAGGAAAGCAGAATTTTAAAGCAGACTTGGGCACTTCATTTTATCTGTGGCTGCACCCATGAATAAAAATCCATGAAACTGAAGACACTGGCTGCTCCTAATTGACATTTAAATATAAGAGTCTCCTAATTCAACTGTCATGTAGTCCCTAGAGTGAGCTCATCCAGCTTCTGAACCATAACTACTTGGATTGCTCCCATATCACTGCCTGGGCTCAGCTAAGCACCAGAAGGATAATCATTGCAAAATAGTTCAATTCAATACATTTGTTAAAGGAAAACAGTATTAATTATACTTTCAAGAAAACCTTTAAGTCTAGTTCGAAATTATTCTAATAGAAAATTGTCTTCTCTCCAATTTTATAAATTTCTAAATACTCCTGGAAGTTTTTTTTTTCTTCAAACAAAACTTGACTTCGACTGTTCCCAATCTATGATACTAGCATCTGAAAATTAGGTTAAAATGGAACATAAGGACATACGGTGTGAAAGGCTCACAGATGTACAAGTGTAGAGCCAGTTTGGTTCAATGTGGTGAAACAGTGAATAAAATAACTTGTGCCAGGTTTACATTGCACATGAGGAAAGAGGCTCAGGGGTGGTGAGTTCTTGTTGGGCAAAGTCGAAAAGAAAGTGGTGGCTTCAGACTTTAAGCATATCATTGTTATTCTATTCTACAATAAATAATGGGTGAATTTATACTAAAATACAACATAAAGAAAGTCATATTTTTAAAATGTAATGCTTAGGGGCGCCTGGGTGGCTCAGTGGGTTAAGCCTCTGCCTTCGGCTCAGGTCATGATCTCAGGGTCCTGGGATCGAGTCCCACATTGGGCTCTCTGCTCAGTGGGGAACCTGCTTCCTCCTCTCTCTCTCTGCCTGCCTCTCTGCCTACTTGCGATCTCTCTCTCTCAAATAAATAAATAAAATCTTTAAAAAAAATATAATGCCTATTGGACATCTGCATAAACTGAAAAAAAATCAGCAAGTTTTTTTTTCTATTAAGTTTTCAATGTTTCTTTTATATATTCCTTCACTCTTGTTAATTACTATTGCTTTGCCTCACAAAGACACTTGAATTGCAGGATTTAAGGAGGAAAAGATATGAGTTACCATGTTTGGTCTGATGCATTCCTTGATTTTCTTCAGACCAATCTTGATTTAAAATAACCGCTTAAATTACTTCAAGGCTCAATTTTCTAAAGCTGTACTAATTAAGTTAGTTACATTTGTTCTGTAGAAATCCTTGTATGTGAATGTATGTATATGTATTTTGTGTGTGTGCTTATGTGTTTGAACACAAGTTGACCACATGCTTCTTTCATTTTCAACTCCACTTAAGAGACTAACTCAATATGACAGAGTATCATCATGCAGAAAATAATATCCATGCAGATGAGCTTAACTGCTTTAGATGTCATCATGCTCAGTATTTTATTTTAATGAGCTTCTTTAGATTTGTTTTGATACACAGGTGATAACAGAAGATATGAATTTAAATATTTATTTCTGCTCAAAATAAAATTACACTTCACAGACTTCCTTTTCCTAAGTCTCGATAAAGTAAAATCTTGCTTTTCAACATCATACCTATAACGCTTTTGATGGAATAACTGAATTCCCAAAATGAGGCAAAACAGAGAAACAAATCATTCATGCTATTCCCATTCAAATATGGATAAGATACCATCCTGGGATATTATATATATATATTATATATATATAATATATATATTATATATATATATAATATTTTCCATAACAAACCATCACAAATTTAGTGATTTAAAATAATGCAAATCGATCATCATAGTTCTATAGGTCAGAAGAATGGGTGGGCTCACCTGGTTCCTCTGCTCTACCTCTCACAAAATCAAAATAAAGTGCCTGTCAAATATTCTTCTTTATAGTTCATTCAAGCTATTAAATTTACCCCATTGTTGCTAGGACCGGGGCTTACTGAATTCACCTGGTTATCTCCAACACTATGTTCCCAGCATCTGTAATGAGAGTTTTAATGACTCAATAAGCAAAGTAGAGACAATGAGAATTAAGCAGTGTTTTAAGTCTTCCAAAGATATTTTATGCAATTGGTTGTAGGCTGATGAATAAAGAAAAAAGGAGGAAATAATTTAAAACAATGAAAATAATGAAAGGTTAATGGGTTCTGAGTTGCACATTAGTAACTGACCCAAGGCAATAGAGAAACCGTTGTAATTATTTTGAAATAATTTTATTTTTAAAATAGAATACCAGAGCAACTGAGCAAATTGTAAGACTTTTCTAAGTATAGCACAATGAAAAGTTACTTTTGTTGTCATCAAAACAAAACACAGCAACCAAAAGCACTTACTTTTCTGTTAGCATCTAGAATCTTTATTTATTTGAGACTTGTTTTTGAGTTACCAGTTTTTCCCCAAAGTTTTCATATCATGTCCAAATATTTTTACATTCATTCAACTCAAGAAATATGTATTGTATATTACTGAGTACCATGAACTCTACTGAGTTTAGGAAATTTAAGGTTAACACATACAAACACAGATCCTGTTGCATTCAGAACTTCCTGGATAATGGAGAAGAAAAACATTAAACTTGAACTTGTTTTATGAGGGAGAGAAAAATATAGGAAATGGTTAGGTTAGGTTGACCTGGTTCAAAAATCTGCAATCAGAAAAGGGTAATATGGAAATTTCAGCTAACTTATTTTCATAAAGTTTTTTAATGTTAATTTATATTTTATATTCATCACCGTCAACAAATAGTTTAAAACAGAAGCTGTATAGTGAAAAGTTAACCTTACCTAAAGAGAGCTGTGACCCTTGCCCTCAGCAACTGGGAGGTGATCTCTAGCCCTTAGAATATCACGCTTGATAGGAATATATTTGTTTGCCTTGGCCAAAGGAGAGTGTACCAGTGTGATTTATGATGGGGCTTTGGATCACATAGCATCAGTCCTGCCTTTGAAAGAGATGGAGCCTCAAGGTCAGCCATGCAGACATACATTATCAAGCCCCAATAAAAGTCTGGTCGACCAAGCTTTGGTGAATTTGCCTGGCTGGTGATAGATACTACATGCATTTTGTCACACACCCATACCAGGAAAGTAATGTTATTTATGACTCTCCAAGGACAGGAAAAAGGAAGCTCCATGTTTGGAGGTCTTCTTATGATCTCATGTTTCCAATACTTGCAGATACACATAGAAATAACTATGGGTATAAATGTGAATAGCTATCTCTTGCTCTACTTTTATTAGCTGTCCCCTGAGCAAGCCTAGCAGCAGGGACAGCCAAATAGAAGTAAGAAAGCATAACGTCCAGTTCTTGGCTTATAAACATCATTCTCTATTTAAAAACAAACAAACAGAGATCCTTGGGAAAAAAGCTCATTCTAGTTCCCTATCAGAAAAGCTATATGATGACTCCCCCCCGCCCCATTTCTTTTTGTCAAGGAGGGAGAACATGTTCAAAGAATAATGACAACATATCAAAAGGACAGAGACATCTGCTTAGAAGAATTACCAAGGGCCAAATTGGGGAGAGTTTGATTATCAAAATGGTAGTGATGACTTGTAACAACTTGTTGTTACTTGTTGTAACAACTTGAATAAAATAGCACTGAATTCAAACCGAAATTACCTTACCAAATCTCAAATCCTGCAAGTCCTCTCTGACATTCTCTCTCTGAGATGCCCCAGGCTTCCCCATGGTTGTAGTCTTATCTCACTGCATCGAGGCTGAAAGATATTGACAGTAACAACTAGGAATTAGTAGTAGCATTAAAAAAAAGCATAGGTGAGAGGAATCTTTTGTCCATCTAGTAGATTTTAAATTTTATGATTTTATACATCAGAAAGTAAGTGTACATTTTAGCTAATATTGAGGTTTTTATGAAGAATATGTTCTATAAACTAAAACTTGCTATTAATGATAGAACCCATCAAAAAAAAAATCAGCACAAAATAACCAAAAGAATGAAGCTGCATGCCTTTTTGAGGGCAGGGTCCTCAACATAATTTTACACTTTCTATAATATTTATTCAATTAAAATAGAAAATTTTTTCCATAAATAATAAACTGGAATCCTTGTACCTTCTTATTTCTGGCAAAATATGTGTATGAAAATATTCTAATTTGATGCTTAGCAACACAGAAATGACTCCATGGTATTCTCAGGATAAATTCTTTCATGTGATAGCATACACATTGTAGTCTCTTCTAATATTGGGAAACTGGGATGGCTATTATGATTATGGTAAATACCATTTTCAATGAAAATGGAGAAATAATACTAAACATTTTTATATTCAAAAAGTTATGAAGTTGAAGGAGAAAATGGAACCAAGAATCAAATTTCCTTATTATGAGGATAATGAGCTAGGAACAGAGAAAAATAAAAATGCAACTGGTTGAAGAAAAAGAAAATAAACATTCACCTTGTATATATACTATTGTTATAATAAAAATAAATGTAAAAACATTCATTTTCAATATCTGCCTCTAATTTCGTAATGATACTAGGTAGGACACATGTTTTATTCTTCAGGAGGGGTAATTTATTTTCCATCCAAATGTATTAAGCTCAGCAAAATCAAAATAGGTAAAATAGTTTTATATATCAACACAGTGTGAGTAATACAGTTCTGAGAATGAATCTAGCTGAATAAAGCTGAGAACTTTAACTGATTTATGTATGTAACAGATGAAGCAAAGACATTCAACAACTTTTCTAATGAAACCAATAAATCACTTCATTGGAAGAAAGTTTGAAATGAGATTTACTATGAATTACAAAGGATTCTACAAAGTAGCTACAATATTATGGATCATCGTATTTCTTATAAGATTTTGGAAAGAAGAAGCCAAAGTAAAAATAACATTTTTAAAATTGCATAGAAAAAAAGAGATGAGGCATTCTATCATTAATGATATAAATTTTTTTTAAAGATTACTGAAATGCTTTCAAGTATTTGCTCAATTAAGTGGTGGCTGAGTTACAGAAACAGAGCAGAACCCTCAAAACAGTATCATTACATATTTCAATTTACAATATATTCTATGCCCTACAGTATTATTAAAGAATATAGTTGCAAAAATAGATATGCAAATAAACCATGACAGCAAAAGACTGGTTATTACGGAAACCAATATTAGCTAGTTATCTGATTGTAGTATTGCATTTAACACTCTTCAAGGGAACTCCCAACTTACTAAACTGATACCAAAAATAAATAACAATACTTGGCTAATTTAGTTTCCACTCACTACTGCCAACACTTTTTTGTGGACTAATTAATAAATTTGTAGAGGAAGGTAAGATGTGTATTCATTTTCCAAATGTGTGCATTTGGCAGTATTTTTTTTCCTTTAATTTGGAGACAGTATTTTTTTTAAAGATTTTATTTATTTATTTGTCAGAGAGAGAGAGAGAGAGAGAGAGACCAAGCACACTGTCAGACGGAGGCAGAGGGAGAAGCAGGCTCCCTGCCGAGCAAGGAGCCCAATGTGGGACTTGATCCCAGGACACTGGGATCATGACCTGAGCCGAAGGCAGCTGCTTAACCAACTGAGCCACCCAGGCATCCCTGGAGACAGTATTTTAAATAAACTACTTCTAAGACTGAAGACTTCTCAATTAGTTAGTCTTGTAGAACTTTATGGGAGGAGGAATCATAAAAACACTATGGACTTTTTAAAGTAAGACAATCTATTTTTTTTGTCCCTTCCTATATTTTAAAAAATATAAACAAAGAAAAACCACAAAAGACCTCTACATAGTTTGAGTGGGAAGTAACTTATTTTGTCTAACTACATGCTTTAGTAACTCAGCTACATAATTTTACCAGTGGCTGCATTTAGCCACTTTAGTGCTGCTATTAATAGAAATAACTAGGTGATACATCTCTTTATTACAATAGATCCATTATTTTATTAAAGGAGGAAGGAAAGAACAGAATGGTACTATTTATTTAATTTCAAATCTATTTTAAAATTCTAGCATTTTTCTAGCTTTCTTCAGCTCTAATTGACAAAAATTGTATATATTTACAGTGTATATACAATGTGATGTTTTGATGTATGCATACATTGTAAAAGAATCACCACCATCAACATACCCATCATGTCACATGTTTTTTCTTGTGGTGGTGGTAAAAACATTTAAAAGCTACTATCTTAGCAAATTTTAGGTACTTAATACAATATTAACTATATTATCATGCTGTATATTAGATCTCCAGTACTTATTCATCGTAAATAACTGAAACCTTGGCCCCCTTGACCAACATCTCCCCATTTACCACACCCCTAGCCCCTGGTAACCATGATTCTATCTCTGCTTCTGTGAGTTTGAATTTTTAGATTCCACATATAAGTGAGATCATGCTGTATTTGTCTTTTTAAACTATTTTTAAAGAATAAATATCAGAAAATAGTTAAGGATTTCAAAACTCCAGTAAAGTTGATTATTACCAATGTAAAAATAAAATTGTATATTTATTTTTTAAATATACAGGTTTTTTTTTATCATAGTTGCAATAGTTAGTGTTTAGCCTGACTCTCTCTTAATTGAACATGTACATTGTGTATATTATATAAATCCCTCTTTTATTCTCCTTTTAGCCAGTTTGCTTCTACTACTTCAATTCCATTTTCCTTGTCCAAAATCCTTTCTGAAGTAAACAAGATGAAAGCTGTCATAAATCAAAAGAATAATATTGGCCCACACCCTACAACGAATGTTAGCAAGCTCTAATTTTAGGAGAAGAAGCAGTACCTATACACTTCATATGCTGAGAACTATTGTCCTTAAAAGTTTTATGTCTAGATTATGATTAGAGGGCGTGCCAATCTTAGATCTTACTGAAAGATCATGGCAGGTTCATCATCCACAATCCAGTTTTTCTGGATTTTTCGTTTATACATGTTTATTATTTTCTGAGTGTTTAGATATTACCAAAGTAGTGCCTGTGTACTTTCCAACAAAGATGTGATTTAAAAAACAACAACAACAATAAAGATCGTATCCCTATTTAGAATTTGAAGTGAC
The DNA here is from genome assembly GCA_004024625.1 of Mellivora capensis. Taxonomy (NCBI): domain Eukaryota; kingdom Metazoa; phylum Chordata; class Mammalia; order Carnivora; family Mustelidae; genus Mellivora; species Mellivora capensis. Next base: position 42,671 of record PISX010014165.1, on the reverse strand, counting down.
AGAGAACCAAGCTCCCAGCCTACACAGAATGGCTGTAGGATCTGCCATGATGACCTTACACCAGCAAATGCAACTACTCCAGGCTTCCAAAACCCTCAGAAAACTGGGTATGAGATGTTGATTTCCATCTTTTATATCCAGAACAACTGTGGGTATCCGTGAAATAGCAGCAGTTTGGAGGAAAACTCCCTCTTATAGCAATCTGCAGTGTGGAGGCTGATTTGAGGCAAAAACATTAAGATAAAGTCATCCCAAGTAAAAAATTAGAACCTCAGTTCTTCATTGTCCATAACTATCATGCATGATTGGCCAAGGAGATCTGCAATTTAAACTGCCCATTGTGACCACTCAATAATAGAGTAAAAACTGGAATGAAAGCTCAGTTTCCCTAATTTCTAATATATGGCTATAGTCATAAAAATGCATCCGGGTTTATTAATCAAAAAGAAGTTGCAAAGGGTGGATATTTTCTTGGACATTGGAGAAAACATCAGAGAAAACCAGGAGAGGAGGAAGGAATATGATAAATGAATAGGTAATTTTAAACATTTTGTAAAAACCAAGGTGTTTTAAGGGGTAAGTGTTTGTGACACCTTACCTGAAGCAAAGGAAAATTAGCTCAGACAGGACAACAAGGGTTATCTTTGTAAATTGGAGAATAACCTTTTGAATAGACTTGGGGTGGGGAGAGAAGCAAAAAGAAGAAATCTAACATAAAGGAGGTTGCTGGCCAATTACCCTCCCAAGGAGACATCACCTTCCAGAGATGGTATTCATATGAATTTCCAAGGTACATACTCAATTTTAGCAACATTGCTTAAAATACTGAGATTGAAGGACCTAACGGATATCAAGTAGGACTTTCCATCTCTGATTTAAGGCATAACATTCACTGTGCACATACATGGAATTAAAAAATAGAAACACACAAATGATAAACATAAATTAAAGACTAGGAAAAGTAATAAATAGTACAGGGAGACACTGAAGTCAAGGGTGGCAGCAAAGGGCTCATCTTTGTATTAGTGTCAATTCATCTGTGTCCTACCCTGAGCTCCTCTGGGGTAAAGGCCATGGATTAATCATTAGACATTCACAATAAATATTGTGCCTGGGATCTCAGTAAATGTGTCATTTTGAAAATAAGAAGATCCAGAAAATAATACTTGAAGTGTGGGAAATCCATTAGCCAGTTGTTTAATTACATTCTGGACCAAATTCTACTGGTGCATCAGCAAGGCCTATTGAGTTCATTTGTTCCACAAATGTGTGCCAAAATGTTCTCTTTGGCACCATGGCAGAAGGTGGATGGGCAATGCCAAAGTTACAGCCATCAGCTAGCTTAGGAGGAATGATACATTCTCAAGTATCTGATATATTCTCAAGTATCAAGTGATACAAGTAACTATATAACAACTTCAGTGTGTGGTCCCAAAGGCAATAGAACCTACAAACAGAATGCCATTAGTAATATGTCACCAATCTGCTGGGTAACAGTGTTCGGTGATATACCAGAAATTGATTTGGTAGACATATTTTATGCTGCAGAAAAAGAACTAGAGAATTTTGTAAGCATTGTTTTCACTTGAGATTTCTTTGGCATTCAGACAGCTCTAGGCCATGTTAGTCAATATTAAAAAAATTCACTGAAATTTTGTGTGCAAGACAACCACAGGCTATTGAGGGCTTTTGTGTCTTGCAGATTTTACTCATTCAGTAAATGAACCACCAGAATATGTGATGAGACTAAAAAGTTACATCTTGGAGCATACTATATATTTGAACGTCTTTCTGAAACTGTAGAAACCACATTGCTTTTTAGTGTAGACAGAAAAAACTTGCAAGCTCATATGGATCTCATGTCCATTCAATTGGTCCAAATACATTGCAAGTACAAGAAACTCTAAACTCTCATGGAAAACAATCAATTTAACCCGCATGAGTAATGCAAGTGACCAATTTCATTCTTACCTTTATCAAGAGTTTTGACCTGTTGTCCGAGAATTGTCAAGTTGAAGTATATAATGACTCCTGGTTATAGTCAGACAGATATCATCTAACATTCGATGTTAACCTGAGCATCTGCTAACCTGAGCATCTGCTAGCTGCCAATCACAGGGAGCAAGTTATGAAGAATCCATTCTTGCTCTGTCCAAAATCTAGACTACGAGTCCCTTATAACTTATTTACAAAGGTTCAAAATAAATGGTACATTCTTTGTATATAATTTTAAATTCAATTTTATAAGTTTTAAATTAAAAACTGTACCTCTTGTGGTGAATCAAAACTTTTATTACATTTTGTTAAATCAAGCTTATAAATGATTTTATACCTACTTATGCAAAATATACTTAATAAAAGAACTTTGGAAATTCTACATTAAAGTAAGACTTCACACTTGTAATACTACCTTTCAACATTGTACTGGAGCCTTACCAATACAGTAAGACAAGAGGAGAAAAAAAAGCAAGCAAGTAAGCAAAATACATATTGGGAAGAAAGAGATATCATTTTTCACTTTTTTTTTAACAGACAAATTCTGGGTGTCACATCAGTAAGGAATAAGAACAAAGAGAATTCTCCTACACTAGTTATAAATAATTAATATAAAACAAAAATGATAATGATAGTGATTAATGATGACTAATATTTTCTGTACAGTTAATATATTAATCGGATATTAATCAGGTACTGATTAATTTAAGTGATTTTTGTGGGTAATTTCAAATAATCCCAAACAACAGTTCAGTGAATTTTCTCTTATCATTATCACTTTATGAAAGAACTAATCAAGATGTTAAATAACATGATGATTCACTGCTGGTTTGTAGCACAACCACACTCAAATTCAATTGTCTGACATTATAGGCCACAGCCTTGGTCATGGCTTTTGCCATATTCCTTCCCCTGAAGGCTTCAATTTTCTTTATTTGGACCAAAATCCCATCAGCCAATAGTACAATTTTTAAGCCCAGTCCTGCTCAGAATGTCAACCTACAAAAGTGGCATTTATGAATATTGTGGAGAGATGCTTTACTAGAACACAGAACTATTGCTCTCATGTGTCTTTATCCACGAAAACTCTATTATCTGTACTTAAAGATTGAAAACAATTAAAGTTTACATTTCACATGGAATTAAAAGTATACATTTCTTCTAAATAGATGAAATACAAGCCTTCTCCTCAAAAATTTGCTGAGTGTCTACCACCCCAAATGTAGACAACGAATTGCCACAGGTTACATAGATTGTTTCCCATGGACCATGAATCCTATAAAATTTTAGTCTGCATGTTTTTCTAAACGAACTAACGTAGTTAACCATCCTTTTCTTTTCCCATGAAACTCTTCTCTTTTTTTAAGATTTTATTTATTTATTTGACAGACAGAGATCACAAGTAGGCAGAGAGGCAGGCAGAGAGGGGGGTGGGAAGCAGGCTCCCCGCTGAGCAGAGAGCCTGATGCGGGGCTCGATCCCAGGACTCTGGGATCATGACCTGAGCTGAAGGCAGAGGCTTTAACCCACTAAGCCACCCAGGTGCCCGGTTCTATGAAACTCTTCTTAAATAATTTCATTTACACATGTGGTTTCAGCTTCTACCATTAAATTTAAATGTAAAATCCATACCTCAAGTACAATCTTCTTTCTAAAATTCTGTATCAATATATCCAACTCCTTTTGGACTTCTTTATCTAGACCACTCAAATACCTTATCTAAAATTGAACACAGCTTCCTTCTCTTTATCCATCCTCACCCAACTCTTACCCAAGTTATTTTTTTAAGATTTATTTATTTGAGAGAGAGAGAGAGAGGGAGAGAGCACGTGTGAGCATGGGGAGGAGCAGTGGGAGGGAAGGAAGGGAGGGACAGAAGGAGAGGGAGAGAGAATCCCAAGCAGACTCCTCACTGAGTGAGGAGCCCCACACAGGTTTCCATCCCAGGATACTGAGATCATGACCTGAGCCAAAATCAAGAGTCAGATGTTTAACTGACTAAACCACCCAAGAGCCCCTTTCCTAAATTACTACATTTATCTTTTGACAATACCCCCCCACTGACTACACATTAAACATTTGTTTCTTCACAAGCATGGATCACCTTTTTTGGAGTTTTTAAAATAGTGTGTGTTCTATCCATTTTGAGTCTATTTAATTAGCACCATTAACTATGTGCTATAATAAACTTAGCTAATTTTTTGAAAATACTAGCATACTTATGCTAATCAAAACACAAACTAAATCTTGAGTATAAAGAATATCCCTGTATTATTCAAAAGTTATAATATCTCCAGGTAAATCAATGAAATTTCAGAATAACCATAGTTTTGTAGCCTGAGAATTATGGAGTTGAAGAAAGATGAGACCAACAACAATTCATTAAAATGAAGAAACTGAAGGTCAGAAAAAGTGTTAACATGTAAACATCAATTTAATTTAGCATTTAGATTTTTTGAAGCACCAAACACTTGATTACATTTTGTGTATCATCATAAATTATAATTTTACATAATTTTCAAGCTACAGCCATAAATATACAGCAGTTTGAAGTTATTTTTATAAATATCATCATTTACAAGTAGAGTTTTGTTATTTAAAGCTAGAAGCAAATTGTGGTTATCAATCTAAAACATTGTATATATAATCCTATAGTGATTTCTCTTTTTGCTCAACAAAATAGCAACCATAAGAGACTCTTAATCTCAGAAAACAAACTGAGGGTTGCTGGAGTGGAGGGGGGTAGAAGGGATGGAGCAGTTAAATGGGACACTGGGGACAGTATATGCTATGGTGAGCATTGTGAATTGTATAAGACTGAAGAATCACAGACCCATACCCCTGAAACAAATAATACACTAATTTACATTATAGGAAATAATACATTATAATAAATGATACATTAATTTAAATTACAGTTAATTTAAAAACAAGGAAAACAGTGTTAATCTCACAGTTCTATTCATTTAAAAAAAACAACAACAACAATTCTCTACTATCTTAGAAAAGGTTAGTTGGAACACTTTGGGTAAAGAACAGAGAAAGTAATAGTTCACTTTTGTGCTGCTTATAGCAAGGTATGTGTTTAAGGATATTATATAAGTTTCCCATGACATAGAAAGAAAGGCTTTAAAGATCATCTGTTTTCTACCAATACTCAGTAGAAAATGTAAATTTAGTACTGAAATCTTTATAGATAGATTTCCCTGCACTCATATTTCTCCTACTAATTCAGTGGCAAAACTCAGACTAAGTTAATTAATTATGTGATTAATTTACATTCAAAAATCTGTTGCTCATATAGTTGGCCAATACTTGAAACACAAGTGGCTTGGCTTTGGAATCAGTCTATTTTAAACCTCTGACCATATTGGTTAAAACCAAAGAACTTCGAGATCCTTTGCTTTAGTACGAATAGCTTATTTCGACTGACAGATAGTTTAAAGGGAGAGTACTATTTTGGAATAACTTAACTTTCATCATCTGAAAGCCAAGTATATAGCATTATTTTAGATTATACCCACGTTTGAATCAACGACTTAACCACCTTAGCCCTTCATTGGATAGTCTCAGCGCGCCCCCTATGGTACAGTGGTCAAATATGAAATAAAAGGAAATAATAGAATTAACTTTATCTAGCATCACTTTGTACACACTTCTTTCACTCAATGAAAAAGATGAGTGCAAACCTTACATTTCATTTGGTTCAATGGATCTGTGGATGAACAATTATTTTCAAATTGGAGAGGCTCCATTGTGAAATAATCCCACACACAGTGTCTAAACTGACATATATATATATATTTATATATATATATAACATATATATTTTAACCATGAAATCAATAGTATCCACTACCATAATTAATTTTTTTCTTCTTCTTCGTGTGTATGTGTGTGCGTGCACACACGTGCATGGGTGCGTGCATGAAGGCTTGAGTGCCTGGATGTGTTAGCATGAGCCTGTACACGCCTAGGTCTCCATCTGCCTAATGCCGAGTTCCGAGCCTCTGGGAAGCAGGTGTGGCGGGGCACCTGCTCTTACCTGGGCTCCGGCGAGAAGGCAGCCGCCTAGCAGCAACCACCCCCAAATGTAGGGCGATGCTCGCGGTCCAGTCATTGCCGCACCAGCCGGAGCGAGAAGCACAGACGCACTTCCGGAGCCCGGCGAGGCTTGCCCCTTGCAACTTGGCCGGTGCAGGGCAAACTTGTGGCCGGGAGCGCGGCGCAGCTGGGCCAGCACTGGAGAGCGTGTAGTATATTGATCCTGAGCGTTGTGGTCCCATTGGCTGGGGAGATCCGCTCTGCTCCCAGCCTTGACTCCCGGCCCAGCAAGGCCCGCATGCAAGGAGGCTGCTGCTCTCGGCACCCTGCGTGGCTGTGGGAGGGCCAGGAGGGTCTCTTGCTACCCCCCAGAGCCACTGCGTCCCCGGGGGACCTGAGGGCAACGAAAACCCAGAGCTGTTGCACCACCCCCAGCTCGCGCATTTTCTACTTGGTCCACTCTCTACCGGGTTCCAACACTGCCTCTAGGACTGCCATGAGTCCTTGGTGATGGTCTGGAAGTTCCCTGCTGTCCAGCCACAGAATGACCACCAGTCACGCAAGGCACTGGATAGTGTGGCTGAACTATGGAGGCCAGCCGTGGGCTGCGCACTGTGTGCAGCAGTCTCCACAACCCTCTCAAGTTCTCTGATTGCCTCTATTGCAAAATAGAGGTGTTGACTTCAGTATTTGTAGACAGATATCAATTTGTGGCCTAAAATATTGAACTCATGATGTAGAAACTTAAGTTCTTACATACATTAAAGGAAAAAATTTCGGCTAGATATGAAAATATGAATTTTTATCACAGTGGGTGATGGTCCAGTTACTTAATGAAATTTAGAACAAGTTGTCCTTATTGCAACTTTCCACTGTGTGATTCATATTTAAAGTATTCATCCTCCTAAAGGAAGCTATACAAAATACCTCAGGTAGACTTATTAAAATACTCTGGTATATACATGGGAATGGATGAATTATCCCCAGTTTATGAAATTATTGAAAGAATAGAGGATGAGCTATTTAGTTCTGCTGTATTCTTTGCTAGTGCTCATTGGTTAAGTTTGGAAGAATTTTATAAAATTTGTTTGAAACAAAAATACTTGACAAACATTCAAAGGCCAAAAACATGGTGATGTAATTTATGTTCTCTCACTGCTACCGCACTACATATGAACCAACTAAATTTGAAGTTCCTGGGAAAGGAAAAGTTTGACTTAGTAGAGAGGCCTATAAATTTATATTGAATTTTAAAAAGCTTAATACAAACTAGTAAAAATAATTTTAAACATCTTCTAAAATCAAAATGCAGTAGATTTTAATTTTAGTCAACAGTATTATGTAAACTTTCTGTAAAATCGACAAGATAAATTTGAAGACTGCTTTGTTCTATATTAAATTAGAGTTTCTTTTTAATGTATTCAATATTGCTTCATTTCAATATTAATAATACCACATATACCCAAGAGTTATGGAAATTTTATAATATGCAAAAATTATGTATTTTTTAATGCAGATGTAATATCTAAATTGAGATGTGCTGTAAGAATTACATACCAACTTTCAAAGGCAATATGAAAACAAAAAGAATATACAATATCCCATTAGTATATTTCATATCATTATTATTGATATACGATGGATTAAATTAAATATCTTCTTTTTAAAAAATATTTATTTGAGAAAGAGACAGGGAGGAGCAGAGGGAGAGAGAGAGAAAGAAGCAGAGTCCCTGCTGAGGAGGGAGCCTGATGTGGGTCTCCATCCCAGGACCTAGAGATCGTGACCTGAGTCAAAGACAGTTGCTTAACCAACTGACCCATTTCAGGCATCCCAAATTAAATATATTCTTAAAGTAATGTCACCTTTTCTTCATTACATTTCAAATTCCATATATGGATCATATCATATTTCTTTTGGTCAAAACTGTTCTAGAATAAAAGTTAAGTTACCATATACCCTTCCCAAAGTATGTCCATTCTCACAAATTTTACTTGACACTCCAGTTAATATAATAAGGCAAGAAAAGAAAATTAAAACTTTACAGATTAGAAAGGAAAAAGTAACGTGATTATGTATGTAGAAAATTAAAAAAAAAACCTCCTTGTGTTCCTGTTACACAAATAAACATCTATTAAATTCTGAAAAAAAGGGGGGGCTATGGGGCCCCGCCAGGCCCCAGCTTCCGCGGGTCTCTGGCCTCCATGCTGAGCCCCGCGTTCCCACAATGCCTGGCCAGCCCTCCTCTCATCCCAGGCTCAGCCGCAGCCCGCGGACCCCGCCACCACCGCGGTCAGAGAGCTGGTTACGCTGTGCTCTCCCACCCGCAGGGCCGTGTCCACACCAAAACCGTGAAGAAGACGGCCCGGGTCATCATTGAGAAGTACTACAGGTGCCTGGGCAACGACTTTCACACCGACAAGCACGTGTGTGAGGAGATCGCCATCATCCCCAGCAAGAAGCTCCACAACAAGATCGCATGCTACGTCACACACCTGATGAAGCGCATTCAGTGGGGGCAGTGAGGGGCATCTCCATCAAGCTACAGGAGGAGGAACGAGAACGGAGGGACAACCACGTGCCCGAGGTCTCGGCCCTGGAGTTGAAGTGGATCCTGACACTAAGGAAGTGTTGAAATTCTGGGACTTTGGCAGTCTGACCAACCTGCAGGTCACTCAGCCTACAGTTGGGATGAATTTCAAAACACCACAGGGAGCCATCTGAATCTTTCTGCTGTGCTATAATATCATCAATAAACCTTGGACAACAACAACAAAAACAAAACAAAACAAAAAACCCCAAAAAACTATGAAGCAATTATAGCACAGGTGCAGGTTATATGATTGATACAGAAAAGTCAATCACTTTCCTATATATTAGCAATGAAAATGTGGAACTTGAAATTAAAAACCCAATACCATTTATATCAGCATCCAAAAACTTAAATGCTTAGGTATAAATCTAACAAAATAGTTATAAGATCTATATGAGGAAAACTACAAAACATTAATTTTAAAAATCAACACATAACTAAATAAATGAAAAGTTATTCCATGTTTATGGATAAGAAAACAGTAATGTTAAGATGTTAGTTCTTCCCAACTTGATCTATAGATTCCATGCAATCCCAATCAAATCCTCAGTAAGCTATTTTGTGGATACTGACAAACTGATTCTGAAGTTTATATGGAGAAGTTTATATGGGAAAAACCCAGAATAGCCAACACAATACTGAAAAAGAACTAAGTTGTACAACTGACATTCCCTAATTTTAAAACTCACTATAAAGCTACAGTAATCAAGACAGTGTGAAATGGGTGCAAGAATAGACAGATCGGTAGACAGTAGGCAGACCAGAGATAGATCCCCATATGTATAGTCGACTGATATTTGACAAAGAAGCAAAGGTAATACAATGAGCAAAAGTAGTCTTTTCAATAAATTGTGCTGTAACAATGGACATCCACATCCAAAAAGGTAAACTAGATTCAGACCTTACACTTCTTATGAAAATTCATTCAAAATGAATGAATTAGGGACGCCTGGGTGGCTCAGGTGGTTAAGCGGCTGCCTTCGGCTCAGGTCATGATCCCAGCATCCTGGGATCAAGTCCCACATCGGGCTCCTTGCTCGGCGGGGAGCCTGCTTCTCCCTCTGCCTCTGCCTGCGTCTCTGTCTGCCTGTGCTCGCTCTCTCTCTCTCCCTCTCTCTCTGACAAATAAATAAATTAGAAAAAAAATGAATGAATTACTTACTTAAACATAAAATACAAAACTATAAAACTCCTAGAAGACAACATAGGGAGAAATCACAAAATTAAAAAACTCCTAGAAGAAAACATGGGAAATCTAGATGACAGTAGCATTGACAATGACTTTTTAGATGTAACACCAAAGGAACAATAGATGAATAAAGAATTGGTAACCTGGACTTGATTAAAATTTTAAAATTCTGTTCTGTGAAAGACAACGTCAAGAGAATTAAAAGATAAACCTCTGACTTGGAGAACGCTTTTGTAAGAGAAACATCTAATAAAGGACTATTAGCAAAAAAATATTCAAATAACTCTTAAAAGTCAACAATAAGAAAATAATCTCACTTTAAAAATGGGTCAAATCTTAACCAAAAAAAACACCAAATCACCAAATGTGGATATGAGATGTTCCACATCATATGTCATCAAGAAAATACAAATATAAACAGTGTTATATAACTATACATCTATTAAAATGGCCAAAATCTAAAACACTGGCAATATCAAATACTGCTGATGATGTAGAGCAACAAGAATTTTCATCCATTACTGGTGTGGTACAAAGTGGTACAGACACATTAGAAGATAGTTTGGTAGGTTTTTATAAAATCAATCATAGTTTTACCATATGATCCAGCTATTGCACTACTTAGTATTTACTCATAGGAATTGAAAACTTACGTCCACACAGAAACTTACACACGTTTGTTGCAACTCTATTCATAATACCCAAATGTGGAAGCAACCAAATGTTCTTCAGGAGATGAACAGATAAACTGTGATATATTCAGACAATGAAATATTATTCAGTGTCAAAAAATGAGCTGTGAAGCCATGAAAAGACAAGGCACAAACTTCCATTCATATTTCTAAGTGAAATAAGCCTGTCTGAAAAGGTTACATACTATATATTTCTAACATATAACATCTTGGAAAAGGCAAAACTGTGGAAAAAGGAAAAATATCAGTGGTTTCTGGGGGTTAGGGAGAAGGAAGGAATGAATAAGTGGAGCACAGAGGATTTTTAGGGACGTGAAACTACTTAGTATGATACCATAAAGGTAGATATATGCCATTATAAGTTTCTCCAAATCCATAAAATATACAACACTAAGAGTGAACCTTAATGTAAACTATAGACATTAGATGATAACACTATGCCAATTTAGGTTCATTAATTATAACAAATACAGCACTGTGGTGGAGGATATTGATAATGGGGGAGGTCATGCATGTGTGGAGGGAGGAGGTATATGGGAACCCTCTGTAACTTCTGCCCAATTTACTGTGAACCTAAAACTGCTCTAAAAATTAAATTCTCCTTAAAACAAATATTACGTCAACAACAACACATATCAAAGACTCCAGGACTGGTATACTCTTTTATTTATTGTGCTTTAAGAAATATATTTATTTAACTTTGAGAAAACATTTTAAAAATATTGCTATGTGAAAAGGTGACTGCTTTCCAAATGTCACCAAAGTTCAATGGGTAAGCTGAATTTTCCATTAGTTTAGTCTAAATGTATAATGTCCATTTATACATGTGGAGGTTGATGAAATAATGCAAACTTCTCATACCTCTTTAACTGGTGTCCTAATTTGTAAAGTTTCATAGAAGTCAGTGTAGCATACTGAGACAGTGCTGCCTGTGGTTTAAAAAGAATGAATTAGAAGGTAGAGTCTCTGAAAGACACATGCTTACATGGCAAAGTCAGATATTATAAACTGTAATCAGTTTCCCATGAATCTATGTGCTTTGCTCTTCAAAAGTCATACTTCCCAGTTATTGGCTAACTCTAGCACATACTGTCAAAATATTATTTGGAAAGAAAAACACTGCCCCCTCCATGAGAAAAAGAATAAAATTTCCCCTGTGTCACTACAGAAGCTAGCAAGATTCATTTGCCTAGATTACCAATCCAAACTTTCCAGCATTTATTTCACATGCAATTTATCTCTGATAAACAAAATGAACACAGCTTTAGATTTTATAGGTAAGATTGTAAAGAGCCTGTGATCTCTTCTCAGATCAGTTCCACTTCCTTGAAAGTGTGATTTATCAAAACCATTGTCTGCTGTGTGTCTTGTAAAGTGAAAATACACTGATTCACTACTGAAAGGAATTTTGTCATTTTTGTCCCCAAGAAAACATTTTTATTCCTTTAGCAGTGTTATTAGTTCCATCATCACATCTTGCTAAGAAATCAAGGCAATTATTTCATGGAAGGATATGTAAGTACCACAGAGAAGAAGCCACAAGACCAAACATATTTCAAGTTCAAAAAAACTTAAATAATTCATACATCAGCACAACAACTTCAAAAGGTAAAATTTTATCCTGTGTCATCCTCTGGCCAACTTCCTATGAAGTATTTTCTTATTGAGCACTGTTATGAACACCACTATATATAGAAGTGCTTATATTAAGAAGGAAGTCATAAATATGAAGAAGAAAAAGAAATTCTGGATATGATCCTGAGACATGATACCATTTCAATAAAAATTAAGTACTTATTTGCATATTAGTGATTTTTCATTGAAGTAAAAAAAAAAAAAACTGGTACATGAGCTTTGAAATCCTGCAAGAATGATAGGCCATTTTTTTCTTTACTTTTATTCAATATTTCACCTGTTATATATAATGATGTTAGAGATACTAACTGAAGAAACTGTTTATATCATGTGCTTCTGAATTCCCTTGAACTCACTCTAGAGAGTAATTTGTGTCATTCTGTGACTTTTTTTTACCTCAGGACGTTCAAGGTTCTTAGGTTTTCTTTTATTCTACTCCAGCATGGACATCTCTACAACCATGTAAGACAAGGACATAGTTATTTATATTTCACTTATTTTACATAGGAACTGAGACAGCTTATCTGGTGGTACTGAGAAATGGATCTTGACTTAGACTCCAAGAAAATTTGCTTTATTCAAAGTCAAATAATACTGAAGTTTAAGCTAATAAGTACCTGTTCATCATAAACTATAAAGTACATGTACATCATAAACAGGACATATCTGACCAAAAGAAAAGCTAATGAAAAGATTCCAATGTACATAAAAGATGAATTTTTTAAAAAATCATTGTTATTAAGTACCACTGGGTGATATGAAATTTATATTCATAGTAATTGCAAGTCAGTCTGAATTATGTGATATTTAGGATTGTGTAAAATATTTTAATGTTCTCTACAATGTTTACTATATTATCATCATATCATTTACTTTTTTGAATTTTTAATCATTTCAGTTTAAATTCAAAAGAGTTAATTTCAATAATTATTTAAATTTTGTTTACAGTAGCTTAAAATTTGAAAATAATGCTCTGGTTAACAGTAAACTATTCAAATTTATAGATATTTCACTTGTGTAATTTTTTTCAAAGACTTAACATTAAACCACTACGCAGTGATTATAGATGTAAAAATCATGAGTTCCAGCTTCCAAAACCAAAACAGACCTTTAGTTAAAATGAGTATGCAAGCATGAAACCAAGTGGGCAACATGCCCAGAAAATAGGTCAGATGACAACTGTGACTCAAGAGAAACAAAGTCTTCAAATGAATTGCTAGGAAAAACTGAGATTTGAAATGCTCAGAGTTGAAGATAGTGATGCTATGCCTTCTGGCCCAGTGCTGTACCACATTTAATAATTAACAGTGTTTGAGTGGCTCAGTTGGTTAAGCATCTGACTCTTAGTTTGAGCTTAGGTCAGGATCTCAGGGTCATGGGATCAGGCTTGGGTTGGACTCCGAGGTCAGGGTGGAGTCTGCTTGAGATTCTCTTCCTCTCCCTCTCTCTCTGCCCCTCCCCTGTGCTCACTCCTCCTCTTTCTCTTTCGAATAAATAAATAAAATCTTTAAAAATATATAAATAATTGACAGTGTTTGAAAGATGAATGGCCTGAACATGGTCACATTTCCTGCAGTTTTGCAAGGCCAGTTCAGCTGAAAATGAGAACTATATTTAAGAAAAAGATATCTCAAAAACAAAGCTATCAAAATTTGAATAGTTCTTGTAGCCTTTTTATAAAACAAAGATCCATGGTGCTCTTCAAACCCCTATATGACTTCACAGTATACTAACTCATTTCTTGCAGCATTTTGGTAAAATACATAGCTGTTTGGTTTTTCTACTCTTATAAATATAATTTCCTCTCAAATCATAGGATCTTATTCTCTAAAAACAAGCTCATGATTTCAACATTAAATGTATGTTATATTGTCTAACCAGGAGTAATAGATTTTTAAATATCTCTCTCTCTATCTATCTATCGCATGTATATATGTGTCACTATAAGTTGCAATAAATGTTGCAATGTTTATTAACTGAATAATATCTTAATGTATATATATTGCTCATATACATATGTTAAACAAATCAAGGTCTCCACTGCTCAAGCAAAGTCTGTCCTGTGGCATGAGATGGAAGCTTACTAACTTGCAAATGTTTTCAGTAACAAAAAAATGAATGAATGAATGAATGAATGGGAAAGACATAAGGAGGAAACATGAAGGAAATTTCTTATGAGTTTAAAGGAAGCCCAACACTATTTCCTGATTCCTTTCACTGATCTATTATGTTGCTCATTCTTGATGAGCTATCTGCCACTCCCCACCACTCCCTGTATTGTTTCCTTACCTGTCTGTACCATGCTCTGTCATGAGGGAGGTTGATCCTTCTGGGTGGCTTTCCCTGTGCTTTCTTCCCAGCTGGCTTCATGGATATGAGCCCCAGGCAAGAGGGTAGGAAAAGAGAAAGCCCACGGAATTTCTTTCTCTTCATTCCCTTTTCCAATGTAGCCTTTCTGGTGTGGCTTAAATAATTTTTTTTTTTTTTTTTGCTTTTAGATCTGTGGGTCAGCTGGGGTTTCATTGATTCAGGGTGTGTTTGGCAAGGTGGTTCTGTATTCTGCACTCTGGTTGCTCCTCACTGAAGGTCTTTGGGTAGGCTGGTATTACTGTGCTATACATGTTTCTCATCCCGTTTCAACCAGTGAGCAGCTGGTCTGTACTTTCATCAAGTCAATGGTAGAGGCACACAGGACAAGCAGGAATGTGTTTAGGTTTTAGGCTTGGAACTAACACATTGTCATTTCCATCACATTTTAGTGACGAGAGCAGAGTACATAATCAAATTTATAAGAGAGGGGTGAGGAAACATTCAACTACGTCAGTGAGAAAAACTGCAAAGGGCATGGAGGTAAAGTATAGAGGAGTGAACCATTAGGCCTAATGAGTTTCTAGAATTTTTGCCATACTGTTTTTGGCAATATCTCTCTCTCTCTCTCTCTCTCTCTCTCTCTCTTTCTCTCTCTCTTTTAAGATTTTCTTTATTTATTTGAGAAAGAGAGAGAGAGAGAGCACAGAGGGAGAGTGAGAGGTGAGAGGGAGAAGCAGGCTCCCCACTGGAGAGCCCGATATGGAGCTCAATCCCAGGACCCTGAGATCATAACCTGATCCAAAGGTAGATGCTTAACTGACTGAGACATCCAGGTGGCCTCGCAGCCTATCTCTTAAGCTGACTTCTCCATTTGCATGTATTCCATAAAGAGATTTTCATGTATTAACAAAACTTTTAATGAAAATATATTTTGTGATATTTTCTTTCCAAGTTTTTATTTTTTGTTTAAATATAATTACCAGAAGAGGGTTGAGTTCCTATACACTTAAAGGTGGTAGCATAAGGATTATTTAATGTAATTTACGCAAAATTTGTGAATAGAATAAAGCACTTTTATATTGTAAAAGAAATAACTAAGAAGTTGATGAAATAAGTTAGGGGATCTTTTATAATCACTTGTGAAATTAGATGTCTTTTTTTTTCTTTTTACAAAGAATAACAATGAGAACATATATAACTGCAATATACTGATGACCCCTAGAAATATTTTAATAGCCTAACTTCAAGAATTAAATAAAACTTTTTAGGCTAGAAAAGTGAAGGAGGAGAAAATCACATTTCTTAAGTATCTACTCCATACTAGGGATGGAATAATGTTATTTATTTGACAGATTCCACAACAGCCCCCCACACACACATGCCTCACAACAGCCTGGTGAGGCTATTTTTAACTATTATCTCTACTTATCTTACTTACTATACTTATATATCTACTTACTATACTATAGTTATATATATATAACTGTATAAAGTTATATATATATATATACACATACACTATACTATACTACTTTCTATATATATATACTGTGTGTGTGTGTGTGTGTGTGTGTGTATACTATACTTACACATATTTTACTTATCTAATTACTATACTTACTATCTCTACTATTTCTACACTGGGGCTCAGAAGGCCCATAAATCACAGAGCTAATAAGCAGTAGCCCAAGAAGTGTTTCCAGGCAAAATATACATATGTGAACAAAAGTCACCCATAAATATATTGCCTAATATTTTGAAAAGAGCTTTGTATATGAAAGGAGAGATTTATAATTTGAATGCCCTGTTTACTGTGTAAACTTGGGTAGTTACTAACACCTTTGAGCCTTTTTAAAAAATAGTGTTGGAGATTGAGAAGGGAAAATACACCAATTTTCACCAAATAAATTCAGAGCTAGTTTAAAGACACACGCAGGAATTGAGCATATGGAAATCAAACCATCACTTCTAATACTGTAAAATTCACATTAGAGAATGTAGCTTCAATCTGCTAACTATCCCAGGGTAGACTTTGGATTAGTCCACACAAGGGAAACTTAGTTCTTTGAGCATGTAAACTTATCCAGCTTGCTGTTTCCACAAGAGCAGTATGAACTAAGAAAAAGAAAATCAATACTTCCTCTCCTACAAAAAAATATGGACTATTCTGGGAAGTTTTCCTTCCTCAAATGGAGAAGGGATTGATATTTTAAATAAGACAATATCACATACATGTGTAATTGGTGATTCTATTTCAAATGAAACTAAATATTTTTTCCTACATGATACTGGGGAGAAAAATTACTGTCATTCATGCCTTATGGCGTATTGATAAAGCCCTCATGAGATAAGATAAAAGAAAAACATTTTTAAAACTTTGAATTTCTTTATAGTTGTTCTCAGTGTACAAAAGAGTAATCTGTGAAATTTTCGGTGTGTATGATATTGGGCTTGATTCTTTATCATACAGTTCCATGAAACTTCTTAAATTTAACATAGGCTAATCAGAAAAAGATATTCCTGTTGTTAACATATGCTGGAGGAAATTAACATTTTAAGAGGAACCTACATTTTGCCAGGGAGATTGACATGTCCTGTTCATTTACTACTCATGACTAACCTATAGATTAGCTATTATAAAAATCTGTGCCTCACATAAGATACATTAAGTGTTCAAGTTTATATTGAGAGCATGCATGAAATCTGGAAAAAAGCCAGTGGAATGCTGAAATTGATTTAAAATAATTCTGTGATACTTTCCACTATGTTAGAATAGACTAGATATTTTGTATAAGAAACATTCTACATTATCTATAAGCTATGCATTTTGAATCCATTTTAAGTATCAAAACCTTTCAAGGTCTAGAATCCATTAAAAGTACTAAGCCAAATATTTACTACTATTATTATTTTATTATATTGCCTCTTCAATGATTTTGAAAGAAGTAAATAGATTCCTAAAAGGCAGGTAATAATTTCATACTTGCTTTTGAGTCCTAAAGTTGATTAACTAAAGAACAAAATCTAATTACTGAAAGCCTTCTTTGACTCATTAGAAAAGTCACAATGTACTGTCATTCAATCACATAAACGTGTCTTTCATATTGTTCTCCCTTTGTGTCTCCATATTATAGCAAAAAAAAAGTATGTGCAAAGAATGTTTATACTGTACTTGGTTTAATATAAAATGTTCTCCATGGAAGCCCAGCAAAGCAGCAACTGTTCTAATAAATGTCATTCCAAAGAACTCAGGCTGGTATCAAAATTATTTATTAGACATGCAATACAGGTGATGGTATGAACTGCAGTCACAGTTGAGAAACTCACTAAGGAGTTGTATGACGTGTAGAGAGAAAATTGATTTTGCTGGTTATCTTCCACTATCAACCGCTTTTTCAGTTAAACTGCTTGAAGTACAATGTACTGATGAGACAAGTACTGGCCAGTTATGCATATTATCTCTCATCCTCACGACACCCCTGCAAGGCAGCTGTTATTATCTCCATGTTATAAACAAGCAAACCAAACCTTCAAGATGTTTAGTAAGCAGCCCCAGGCTCGGAGATGATGAGCAGTGAAGTTGATATTAGATCTTTCACCTGATCCCCAAAACTTCTACAACCTTTAAAAATGAAATTTCGGGGCACTGGGTGGTTCAGTCAGTTGAGCCTCCTCAACTCTTGATTTGGGTCAGGTTGTGATTCAGGGTCATGAGAAGAAGCCCTGCCTCAGGCTCCTTGCTCAGCAAGGGTGGGGGTCTGCTGGAGATTCCCTCTCTGCTCCTCCCCCCATGCTCTTTCCCTCTCTTTTAAAAATAAATAAGTAATTTATTTTTAGAAAATGAAATTTCAATCAGATTTTTACTTGAGAGGAATTTTGAAGAAATGATAAAAAATATTTGAACATTTTAGTATTAAGTAGAATATACTTTTTTCTAAGTGTGTTTCTTTTTTTAATATTTTATTTATTTATTTGACAGAGAGAGAGATCACAAGTAGGCAGAGAGGCAAGCAGAGAGAGAGGGGGAAGCAGGCTCCCCACTGAGCAGAGAGCCCGATGTGGGACTCGATCCCAGGACCCTGAGATCATGACCCAAGCCAAAAGCAGAGGCTTAACCCACTAAGCCACCCAGGCACCCCTTCCAAACATGTTTCCATAGAATGATTTTCACCACCTTTTATTTCTCTGTGCCATTGAAATCGTTTACTATTAATATGCTCAATCTATTTTTTATTGAGTTGGTGACATGAAATGAGGAATGATTATTTATTGAAAATATTTTGCAGGATAGATCTACAGAGACCAAAATGCTCATTTACAAGGCTGTCACAGAAGAGAATGATAACAGCCTTGATACATAGCCATTATTGCACATGTCATAAGTTAAACATGATGCTTACTTTGAAAAATGTTTATGTAAGTTAATTTTCTATTTAATTAACTATCATAATATAACGATGCTCTAGAGAATATGCCTTTGATAATATTTCTAGTTTATAAAGATCTTTAATTTCTCTCTAATCACAAATTCTCAGAAAACGTAGACAATTTGATTAATTCTCAAAGAAAGGCTAGTATTTTACCTCTGATTGAAGATGGAATAGATTTCAGACCTTGAGAGTTGGCAGCATTTCAGAATAAATATTTTGAATATTTAAAGGAATTTTTCCAATTCTTATATAAGTAAAATTTCAGTACACTAAACAGCAATCTGTAAGTACAATAAAGTGATATATTCCATTTGATATCAAGTTCCAAATTTTAATAACTGCTGGACAGAATCCAAAAAGAATAGCTGAGAACATATAGCTCAATAATGCACTGCAGCCTTTGCAAATATTTGAAAGAAAGTAGCAACATATTAAAATATTATTGGAGCAAATATAAATTTCCCCTGGTAAATATTCTTTATATGTGAGACACTATTTTTTATTGAGTAAATATTTGAAAACGACTTGGTTTAATAAAAAGAAATCTACAAATAGTAAAACAGGACTCTAGGTATGCATAATATTTCCATGATTTTAACCTCTCAAAGTGTATTAGTCCATACATTCAGGACTGAAAAGAAAAAAGGATGAACTTAAAAAAAATCTGGCAGTAACACTTCATGAGCTTTTTTGTTGCTTTCCTCCATTTTTTAACCTTCTCAATTTTTGTGTGAATTTCTTGAATTTATAGTGAAAATGCCAGCATATATCCAACCCTTATATATTTGTGGGGTTCTTGTTGTTGTTGTTTTCCCAATATAACATATGTGCAACAGATATGGGTTTGTGAATTAGTTATATTTGCAAAATGCTTTGAGATCCACAGAGTGGTAGAAAGTAGGAAAAGTAAACATATTTTCATAGGACCTGAATTAACCAGTTCTATCTAAAAGTAGTAGAGTGCTGTATTCCAGAAGTTCAATTTATAAACAAAATAAATTAAATTAAAATGGCTATCATCTTTTATTAAGAATAGATCTAGATTCTACTAGAGGTCAAGTTGATCTGAGGTACCAAAGAAAGTTACCAATTTTGTCCCGAGAACAAAATGTATCTGCATAATTGAGTGGAATCTTGAAAAGGCATTTTCCAGGAAAGGAGATGGGATGAGAGCATATGGTATAGGTAAGAAGGGAAAGGGACAAAAAAATGCATACCAGCAAGCCCACATTTATGAACTTGAATAGAGCTCAGGGATTCTTTTAACTAATATGAGCTATAGAAACTGAATACTGGATCACTGAGAATAGCCAAAATATATATAATTCAGATGAGACTTTTCTTTTAGTACTCTTGTTACTAAATTGCCTGTGTGGGTTGGAATGTAAGTCCTAAAACTCTAACCAGAAGTCATAGTTACTTTCAAAATCACTTTGCATATATATATATGCATATTTATATATGTCTCTGCTCATCAATTCTTGCAGTGACATGAAATTTTAACTGCAAATATGCTGAAGGTTTGCAAAAGTATCTAACCTTTAGTTAATCAGAACCAATGGAGAAAATGACCTATTTCTCTACCTTGAGTTTATTTAAATTCCCAAGAAGAAGATCTAAATAATACATTTTAATTCAAATAATAACTATTCTAACATAGCATAGATAATAAAATCCTTTCTTAAGATTTCCTAGTTAGTTTTCTTCATAATACCGTTTAAACAACTATCTGCTGTCATAAAGAGGGCTGATATTTCAGCTAACAACATTTGACACTGCTCATATAATTTTGGCAAAAACATACAATCATTGTTTACTGTCATACATTAGAAGGACCATAGGGCTTAATCTTAATTATAAGTATGGCATGATGTTGCCCAGCTGTCGGAATGTATGCTATCACAGTACAGCATTCATTTATTTCTTTCATTTCTATCATTATGTTAGAATCTTTCACTTTATAGGGAGCAGGGCATGTCAGGGTCACCAGATAGAGATTTATTAACTGTGTGCCAGAAATTAGAGAAATTGAGGAACCTGTCTTAGCCTGTGGAGATCTGGAAGACCAGACATAACATTCAAGAGACAATGACAACTTGGATGAACAAAAAGGAGTGCTGGAGACCTGGTGTCTCATCATCCCATTGGTAGCCAGCTTTCTCTTGCTTCCCACTCTAATGACGCCACTCTGCTTACAAACCAGTGTCTCATAAATAACTCACACTTACACGCAGTTCTTACTTCTGCTGCCCCCTCTAAAATCAAAATGTCCAAGAAGGAGGATCAGGATAGATTCTTTAGTCACCATCCAACACAGAGCATTCTTACTGGAGCAGAGTCTTCAAACCATGTCACCTCCCAGGTATATCTACATAATCAGTAACCAAAGGGTCATTCTTGAACAACCTTGGGGTTACAGACATATATTCATGAGTGCGTCTCATCTATCAAGTTGAGAGTCTAGTAGGCAAAGATGGTCGCAACTCCAGGCGTGTGGTTCAGGGTGGCTTGCTCCCAGGAACATGCTCTGCCCTGATTCTGTTGCATCTGAGTACATGTGTCACTACAACTGGCAGCCCCACAAAAATATGGACCCTTATATCCTCTATTCTTGCATGCTGTGTTAATATGACTAAACGATCTATCCTATTCATAGCATCTATTCTGAATTGTTGCCATTAGTGTAACTTCAGTTTTAAGGAGGAAGTTGTGGTTGAATTTTTCAAAATAATTTGAAGGAATAATAGTTGAAGAACTATTTTTTATTTTTATACAGAAAATTTGTATCAAAATCTAACATAAGTATCTGACTTGGTTATAACTCCAAGCTATCGAACTGAATAGTATCTTTGCTTCCACCTTGTTTTCTTTATGAGTAGAGGAACAAGTTAATTCATTGTTTTTGCTATTACTTTACATTAGGGTTCATTCTTGGTGCTGTACATCCTATGGGTTTGGACAAATGTATAGTGACATATATGTACAATTATAACATCATATATTTTCTCTGCCCTAAAAATTATCTGTGCTTCACCTGTTCATCCCTACAACCTCCCCCTCCACCACTCCCAGGCCCCAGCAACCATTGGTCATTTTACTGTCTCCATAGTTTTGCATTTTCTAGAATATCATACAGTTGGAATTGTAGAGGATACAGTCTTTTTAGATTGGCTTTTTTCACTTAGTAAATTACATTTAATTTTATTCCATTTATTTTTATATGATGGTGTTGATGAAGTTGAATAAAGGCAATTCCACAGCAGGATATTGCGCAATGCTATCTGAGAAATACTGAGAAATAGAATTTGTTATGATGTTCGTGTGAAATTTTTAGTAAAATCCCTAAATAATAAATGCCATAAATGACATCTAAACAGGACACAAAATGGACCCAAAGGGCATCTCACTGTTTTGTACAAACACCGTAAAGATAATTTGCTCAACTGTTTCAGAGATACAGAAAGTCTGTCATACAACCAAACGTGTCACAAAATGGCTTTGTTATCTGATTGCTAGAAATAAAAATATTTCTAGTGATATTTATGCAAATTTATCAATATAGCTATGCTATAATGCCAATTACCAGAACATTTCCCTACTGATGATGTAGATTGTCATGGGCTTATGCTACAATCTACTTACATTTCCTTCTCTTCCTATAATGATTTATTTTTAAAGAGGAATAAGACATGCCACTTATAGAAAGCCTATATGAAGAAATTAAAATAATACATGTGAGGTTTCTTAAAAAGATCTCAGCTTGTGTTGTAGATAGCCAAGTACACTTTAAGTAAAATAGAACATTGAATATGAGGTAAATGGATGGTAAGTGTTATTGTTCGTGACAAATTAGTTCTTAGAAGCGTGAACTCTCACAATTTTTATTACTAAAAGTCATGAGAAGAGTATCTAAATGTCTATTCCTCAGCAGCTATAAAAACAGTTGACAAGATAAAACGTTAAAACTCACATGCCTTTCCATTTGTTTATCACGGCAATAATGTCACATAAAGTCCCTCACCATGCCATTCATCAAATATCTCTGTGTAGAGAGATCCTGACAATGCTAAGAACTTAGGAAAAGGAGGCAATATAGCACAGATAAAATGTATTATGTAGGCGGAATTTGATGTTAAAAAGTAGGCTTAACTTGAGAATCTCTAATTTTTATTAGCAATAAAAATTGCTGTCAAAATAGAGGACCCTTGGACCTTTTGTTTTAAACTCTTGAATTAACTATAGCAGAACATAGAATATCTATAGTCAGTCACTTCATGACAGATGTGAAGCAGTGAGAATGCTTCAACATTCCTGTAAATGGTGTAGGATTAGTATGATTTCCATGTGGGCAAAATGAATCTTGAGCCCTCTACTAACTCCATGCAATGATTCTGAAATCTGACTGGGAAGTTTTGACAAGATAAGGATTCCTGGACCTCCACCTCAAACTAAATTCAAAGTTTGAGAAGTGAGGTACAGAAATACCTATTTTCAAAATTTCAGTGTCATTTTTAATGAAGTTGGTACATTAGTAAGAAAAATAGACTTTAGGGAAAAATTGATTTTAGCATCTAAGAATTAAATCTATTTTTTGCGTTCCCTTGAAAGAACTCTATGTTATCTTACATGTTTCTCTTCTCTTTTGAGCTTTCTCTTAATTGTTTCTGGGTGATCATTTCCAATCTGGAGATTACTCTTCTTAATAAAAAGGATGAAAAGAGTAATTCAATTATTTTTTTCTTTTGTTTATTCAAAATGATTTTTGACCAGCTACTGTGTTCCAGGCATTCAGGTCTTAGGGCATATTTATTGTAAAAAAAAATAATAAATAAAAATAAAAGATAATTTGGTCTTATTAGTCACTTGGAATTTGTAATTAAATGTTATGATGTTAGTGGTTAAAAGTACAATGTAAGAACATGAATATAAATTCACAGGAATGACTCTAATTAATTAGCTCTAGGACTTATAAGACTGAGTGTCAAATATAGGCCAAGGCATTCCTAGTTTTCCTTAAATAATTCTGTAAACTTCCTACTTCACTTATAAAATCTTGCTGGAATATAAAGATAGCCTTAATGGTTAATTTATTTTTATAAAGTTTTTTTTTAAGACTTTAAAAATTTATTTGAGAGAACACAACTGGGCAGTGGGTGGGGGGTGGATACAGGGGAGAAGGAAAAGGAGATTCTCTATTGAGCAGGGAACCCAAACCTGGGGCTGGATTCCAGGACCCCAGGATCATGACCTGACCGAATACAGATGCTTAACTGACTGAAACACCTAGGCACCTTAGTGGTTAATTTAAAAAATATTAAAAGTACAAGCATTTGTTCCCACTTAACATTTATAATTTAAACTACTGACAATGGATACTATCTCTCAAACAAATGTTAAGAAGAATTCTTTTTCCGGAAATTTTAAACTGGCAGGAAATACTACTTAACATGTCATACTCTTGCTTAATAAAATGCCACAAGAAACAGGACTATAATGCAAAATCAAAGAGTAGATTTTGAGTAACTTTTGAAAAAAAAAAGTGACAGTTTAATTAGTATCTTAGCATCCCACATTCAAGCCCAAGCTGTTTAGTTGCTTAGAATAACTGGAAAAGGGAAAGCAAGGCTAAAGATGGTATTTCATTTCTCATTATATGTCATTGTAATGTAAAGATGAAAATATAAAAACTGGCATCCAACTGTCTGGATTTAAATTCCTAGCTGTGTGACTTTAGGCAAATTTATTTAACCTCTGTGCCTCACTTTCCTCGTCTCTACAATGGGAACTCATTTGAGAGTACTTACCTGCCTAAGCTTGTTTTGAGAATTAAATGAGTGAACAGATGAAACTGGATTAATTAGCATCCAATATGTACATACTTAGCACCCAATAAATTTTAGCCAAATTATTGTTATGATTATTATTTTCTCTGGATCCAAAAATGGTTGGGAAGATTTAGTTGGTTACCAAAAACAAATTTTGTTAGCTGTTATTTAATGGGATGATTTTTTAAAATTTAGATATTATATATTACTTATATTGCTTTTCTTTGTTATTCTATGAAAACAATCATATATGTTAATCAGGTGATGAATTCCATTTTAAAATAATTGGAGAAATTAATTTCTCGAGGTACCTTGGAACTCCCCTAAAGGTTTTTAAAACTAGCCAGAAAGAAAACAAATTTGGGTAGACTAAACCCGAACATTTCAGAGTCACAGAGACTACATAAAAATATCACTGTGCAAGTGCATCAGTGGCATGAAGTTTAAGGGCACATAAAGTCCATAGTATGAAAACGCTTGCCACCTACAGCATTAGTGTTGGTGTCACGGGGAAGGCCACCCCTCCACCTTCAAAACCAGGAATTTTGCCAAGATATTCCATTAGTCTCAAATTTAAGCAGAGACAGCACATACAGCAGGACATTTTAGTGCAGCTTTGTAACCTTCAGACAAAATAACACACACCTACAAAATTACACACACCTACATTTCATAAGCCCAGGGAACTAAACACACAAAAAGCATTCACTTCCTTTCTAATCTTTTGCCAAAGTACAAAAATTTAATGGAATTTTAGGAAGATATGTAAATAATCATTATTAAAAATTTAAACTAGTCTGTGACTTAAAGTTACTCATATTTATTATTAAGAACATTTTTTAAATGCATATACAAATGTAAGAAAAGCAAAACTCAGGTACACTCGCACAACCCAGAGACATACAGTTGTTTGCACACCAACCCACTTTCACACTCCCCCTTCCGTCATGCCCCCCCACTGCCCCCAGGCATTTGTTCATACAATAAGACTCCATACCCTGGCTACCATTAATTAAGTCTTCAGTGGGTTCTTGGTTAATCACAACCTCTTTATTTTTTTTTTTATTTGTTTGTCAGAGAGAGAGGGAGCACAGGCAGATAGAATGGCAGGCAGAGGCAGAGGGAGAAGCAGGCTCCCTGCCGAGCAAGGAGCCCGATGTGGACTCGATCCCAGGATGCTGGGATCATGACCCGGGTCGAAGGCAGCTGCTTAATCAACTGAGCCACCCAGGCGTCCCAATCACAACCTCTTTAGAAGGAACGTGAAGATAAGAAATTTCAGACCATATGCTATATCCACCTTTCTTATTTCATCAAGATTTAATTTGAAGTAAATTTTTAATTTTTGAAATGTTTCCATCTTTTGCAAAAAATATTTTTCTGAAAATTTCTAGTTTTATTTACATTTGTTGTTGTAAAATTCTTGTTAACATAAATTGTTGAAGAACAGTAAATTGATTTTTTTAAATTATCCTACAGGTTTCAAAATTTGCCTGTTTTAGTACAATTCAAATTAATTAAAAATGATATTTATTTAGAGTACACTAGAGCTACTTGAGTCCAAAGTCACATATTTTACTTCTATACAGTCCTCCTTAAAAAAGTGGAAGAACTTGATTCAGATCCAAAGTGTCCAAGTCTCTAGTCCTAAGTTCATTTTATACCAATTACTATAAATAAATATATGTTCTAAAGGAAAATAAATGGAATATATTAGTTTGTATACCTACATGAAATCACCTATTTTGTCAGATATGAAACAATGCATTTTTAACATAAAATTTAAAAGTCCAAACCATAGCCTATTGCGATTAAAACGCATTCCCATTGCACAGCTAGGGGTCTTTTTCTTTAAATATAAAAAGAATCAGCTGTCCAATCAAAATTTGAACTTTCTGAAGAAAATTAAACAATGTTTAACACAAAAATAGCAAAAT
This sequence comes from Mellivora capensis, assembly GCA_004024625.1. Classification (NCBI taxonomy): domain Eukaryota; kingdom Metazoa; phylum Chordata; class Mammalia; order Carnivora; family Mustelidae; genus Mellivora; species Mellivora capensis. The sequence goes on along the minus strand of PISX010014165.1, from coordinate 16,021 downwards.
AATATTTCTTACATAATACATAAATTGCTTATTGCTTATGTATGAAATTATTTCTTATGTTTTGACTCAAATACACTTATCACTTAGAGACATTCATGTTCTCTGTGCAGTCTTCTTTCTGTAGTTGTTGGTTTTGCTACAGCTGCTAATTTGAGTTCATGATAGTTATTTTCTATAAACGATTTTTTAGATAGATGTTTCATGGGTTATTCAGTATTTTAATTATAGTAAAACATTATTAAGCCAACATAAAGCATAACTTGACCTTTGTATATCATAGATTTTAAGTATTTGGGAGCCCCTACCCCATTTGTTAAATGACCTTAGCTAAAAGACTTTGCTATTCAATTTTTTCCACAAACAGATCATGTTAACTTCATTAATATCCAAAATTACAGGTGACTAACCATGTTACCTACCTGACACTAAAATTTAAGTATTTCAATGTATTTGAAAAGAAAACACAAAATTTCAAACTGTTATAGAAAGGTATTTTCTGGGGGTGCCTGGGTGGCTCAGTGGGTTAAACCTCTGCCTTCGTCTCAGGTCATGATCTCAGGGTCCTGGGATCGAGCCCTGCATCAGGCTCTCTGCTCAACAGGGAGCCTGCTTCCCCCTCTCTCTCTGACTGCTGCTCCGCCTACTTGTGATCTCTCCCTCTCTCTCTCTGTCAAATAAATAAATAAAATCTTTATTTTTTTAAAAAAGGTATTTCTGCCCTTTTCCCCCCATCACCCAACCTATTTTTTAAAGGATTAAGTTTTTCCTTGTCCTGAATTTTTCCTTTATTTATTGAGGCTGGGAAAAGACAATGGGTTTTGCCTGGCTCAGAGCCTTTGACAGTTATCTGCTTCACGAGCAGGTGAGCTTCACCTTACTCTACTTCTACCCAACAATTACAGGAGTAAAGGACCCAAGTGTTTCTTCATCAGGCAGATGTGAAGGCCCATCCTTCTCTCTTTGGGCTAACAGGCCAAGTAAGTACGATGCAATATAGTAATTCCCTTCATAGTTTTCTGGTAAATCTGCTCGCAATTTAACTTTTTTTTGTTGTTATTGTTTTTGTTTTGCAATATAGTTCTGGATAAGATTTCCCAAAGAACAAATGTGAGGGAATTGTTAGGGCCCAGAGAGTAGTCACAGACCCAAGGCAAATTTCATTTGTTGAAATAGTTCTCAGTTGATATCAGACACAAAGAGAAGATAATATCATTATCCTATCTACAAACTTCAACATAAATATCTGTTGCTCTTCAGTGTTGTCTCACATAACTACTTTTTAAAGGAACGCACCATTCTAGTCAAAATATTTACTTTAAGATCTTTTCAGTATTTCTTGTGTAATATCATTACATTTTAGAGTTGGACAGACTGTCAAGACACAGTTCACTGGCCACTTTCATGCCATTTAATGTTAACTAACATCTCCAAGGAAATGTGCTTCTGGGAATTTTCTGTCCTGGCAAAAATGGTATAGATTTAAAATGCATAAAGATAAAACATTTTGCAGTAGCAATATGGAACATCTTAAGAATGTGAGAGAGGAGCATATTCTAAGGGATTGGTGATGAAAGGTACAAAAATAGATACAATATCCCCACTCTTGGGATTCATAATACTGACTTCATTTAACTCATCGTTTCCTAAACTTACCCAGCCATTGAACAAACCACCCTGCAATTTCTACAAAGCAAAAATTAAGAGCCCCTTGAACTTTTATTTCAGTGAATACTCTCAGGAAAATATTTGGTGACTTGAACCTGTATTAGAATGGTCTACTTGTAAAATAGATTTCTGTAGAGAGTGAAAGATCTAAAGTAGCTTTGTAGAGGGAGTAGAACTATTTAAAGCTGCAAGGACTTTGCTTTCCCGTGTCCTTTTAATGAAACATCCACTTTGATTGAGGCTTCAAGAACTCTCACACAATTGTGAGTCTAATTTCTACTCACAATAATTTTATGCCCACTTTCCAACAATAACTATTCACCCTCCTGCGGAAATGATAAAATAAGCTAGCAAGAGTAAGCATAACATCCCGCTTTACACTGGGTTGAATCTTGTCTTGGTTGAATGGGTTTTGGGGGGAGTTAGGACCTGTTTTTTTTTTCTTTTTTTCACCAGAACATTCTCATTATAAAATATGGTATTTTGTTCAAATCACAAGTCCTTGTTCTTTCTGAACAAGATGTTGCAGTTGATTGTAGGACATGAAAAAGCAAAGTATTCAACAAAATGGAAAAAATAATCACCTTTCGTGAAATCAGTTTGTTTAAAAGACTGGTGCTGAAGAAGCCATTGCAAATCATTTTCTGAGTGCTTTTTGGTGAACATTTTTAGACTTACAAAATGGAAATTATTTTCAAGTTTCTATTATAGCCTTGATCAGAGTGGATTCTAAAAGTACTTAATGATTAAGTAAGGTCAATTGTAAAGATGACTTAATAGAGGGAAATGTTTTCAAGGAAAATAAGATTAAAAACTTTGGTATACATAACAGTATTGTAATATTATAATATTAGTATACCGTGAGCCTAAAATTGCACATAAATATAAAAATCTTACATTTGATAAGCTATACATATCTTTCAGGATACTTTAAGTTTTAGACTTTGTAGTTGGGTACAAATAAATTTTAACTTCATTTGAATCATTTGCTTTTTTATACTTTATCTTAGATAAAAATGATAGTATGATAATGTAAGGAACACAGATTTTTAAATCATGTGAAATATTTTATAGTTTATTGCTGAATAAAAACCAAAAATTAGAAATAGTCAAAACAAGCTTATAACAAGACATGATGTATACGTAGAATTGAAATGCTGATATATTTTTTAGAAAAAAAGTCTAAATATCAACACTGAAAACCACAAATTTCACATGAAATTATTATGCTTAGTAAGCTTGACTTTGGAATGTGAAGTCAGAGGTTTCAAAGTTGTAATCTCACAACATTAACACTGAAAACAATGATGGTTAAACATCTTTACTGTGGGATGCCTGGGTGGCTCAGTCAGTTAGCAGCTGCCTTTGGCTCAGGTAATGATCCCAGGGTCCTGGGATTGAGGCCAATATCAGGCTCCTTGTTCAGCAGGGAGCCTGCTTTTCCCTCTGTCTGCTCTGCCTGCTGCTCTCTCTACTTGTGCTCTCTCTCTCCCCCTGACAAATAAATAAATATTTTTTTTTTAAATAAGCATCTTTATTGGATCTTGATTTTTCATTTAGAGAGAAAAATCTCACATGAATTAGGTTTGAATACAAAATATCCAAGGGAAGTTTAAAGAAATGTATATTATGAAATATAGCTAAAGTTAAACATGAGTCATAAATTTGCTTTGCAAAATCAGTCAAGTAATTAAACATGTGAAGTAAAAACAATGAGGGATACAGACCTTGATAAACTCAGGAAGGCATGACTGGCCTTAAGGGGTCATGGATTATTTTGTTTTGGACCCCTGGCCAATTGTTTCCTTGCAGGAAATTAGAGCTTTTGTTACCAGAATTTTGACTTTTCAAAATACTCTAAAAATCTAGATTAATATTTATAATCTCCTGGTGTTGAAATGTTGGCATTAGATGGTTGCCTACCCAAAATCCATTCTCCCCTTTCTCCTTCCTAATAGAGCATTGAATATCATTCAGAAATCCATTGTTTCCAGGTGCCTGGATGGCTCAGTTGTTAAACAGCTGCCTTTGGCTCAGGTTGTGATCCCAGAGTCAGGATCCGGCTCCCTGCTCAGCCAGAAGCCTTCTTCTCCCTCTCCCACTCCCCCTGCTTGTGTTCCCTCTCTCACTGTGTGCTCTCTCTGTCAAATAAATAAATAAATAATCTTTTAAAAAAAAAAGAAATCTATCTTTTCCACCTCCCCCCACCCCAAACCCCCAACACACACAGACACACACACGCACACACACACACTCACACTCTTATTGCCCAAGTGTCTTGGAAAAGCTGAATTTCTGCTCCTGATCTGAGATTTGGTTAGCTTAAGGGTTAGGTTAATTTCATTCCATTCCCAGGCAGAAATCCAATATCACATAAAATATCGTAAAACAATTATTGACAGTTCTAACCAGCTGTGTAAAAATTAAATTAATTTGATGTGATCTTTGAGCCACTGACCAATTGACTTAAATCCTCTCTATTTCTTGATATTCTTTTCTGTGAGATAATATTTTCCCCATTACTAGGGCCAATTTGAAAAATGTTTCTGTTACTTTTATCTAAAATTATCAAAATGATTCAGCAACAGATTAAAAAACAACAGACAGAACAAGTAAGGACCAAACCTAATCTGTAGGTCATACAGTTATGATGAAAAAAAAAATATATATATATGCATATATATATATATATATATATATATATATATATATATGGGCAGGCCATGACTCCATGTATATGAAATAACATCTTGGAGAAAATTACTTTTTCTCCTTAAAAATTCCAAGAAGAGGGGTGCCTGGTTTTCTCAGTCAGTTGAGTGTCTGACTCTTGATTTCGGCTCAGATCATGATCTCAGGCTTCTGAGACTGAGCCCTCCATAGGGCTCTGAGCTGGGCATGGAGCCTGCTAAAGATTTTCTCTCTCCATCACCTCTCCTTCAATTCCTCTCCGACCACTTCCCCCCAGAAAATCCAAGAACAACAACAAAAGTGAAAATGAACTTAAACTGCCCTTTTCTCAGAATGGTTACTTTCCAATGCTATTTATCTTAGAACTTATTTAAATCCAAGGATCTTGAGATTCAGGAAGCAACTTCCTGGGGGAAAATTATGGATGTCTATTTCTCAGTCATGATTTGGGTACCATTTAAGCTAAAAGTAGGTTAATAACATATGACTGGGTCTCCTAAAGTTCTCTTGTTCTATATTATCTCAGTGTTTGTGTTTTTTCCTATATTATCTTTAATAAGAATAACCCACAGATTGTTCATATTGGAATCCCTCCCACAACCCATAATTCAGGCTCTTTTAAATTTTTGTGGAAATTGGTAGGAAGTTTTCAACAGTATAAAATTCTAAAATTTATGTACATACTAATGCCAGAACCTGAAGGATTTAAATTTGATTGTAGAGGAGATGAAACAAAGGAAAAAATTACTATAAAGTATCTCCATTTCATCTTTTATATATAAAGGATCAACAATAATTTCTTAGATTAAGCAGATGTTAGAAAGATTAATATAAGAAAAATAACTTACGAGAAACTTAGAACACATTAAAACTCAGATATTTATGAATGTTTTGTTTAATCTACGACTATAGAAAGGACCTCTATGTTTTTAAAAAATTCAAGGACCTTTAATTTTAATGTTATTTAACAAAGAGAATGAAAGAGAGAGAATACAAGGACCCCATCAGCTAGTACGCACTTGGCACATAAGAGTTAGATCTTTGCCAAAAGCATAGATGAGCTAATGAAATCAATGAATGATAAAAGTAGAGCATATGCAGCAGGAAGTTTCCCTCACAATAGAATCAGCAATTTAATGATCAGTTAGTAAGAAGATCTCATAATCTAAACAATAGATACTTTCACTTCTGCAAAAAAAAATTATTAGATTACTATTCTGATAAACAGAATAATGCTCCCCATCAAGGTGTCCACATCCTAGATCCTAGAACTTATGATTATGCTGTCTTATATGGCAAACAGGAATTTGATTATAAAGACTTTAAAATAGGAGGATTATCCTGGATTATCTGGGAGGCTCCAATTGAATCACATGATTCCTTAAAATCAATGGATGTTTAATGTCTATCGTTCCCTCCCAGAGAGGGAGATGTGAATCCTTAATATGGTCAGAGAGCTAATGTTGCTGATTTTGAAGAGGAAGGAAGAAAGCCACAAACCCAGGAATGTAGGCAACTGATAGAAGATGGAAAAAGTATGTGCTATGGTTAGTGCTGTGAAGTGTGTAAACCTGGCGATTCACAGACATGTACCCCTGGGGATAAAAATTTGTTTATAAAAAATAAAAATTAAAAAAAAAAGATGGAAAAAGCAAGGAAAGAGATTTTTCTTCCAGGATCTCTAGAAGGAAATGCAGCTTAGCCTATACTTTGATTTTAGGCTAGAGAGATCCTATGGAATTGAGGGATAATAAAGTTGTATTGTTTTAAACCCTAAACTTATGGTACTCTGTTACAGCAACAGTAGAAAATTAATACAGCTATTGTATTAAACTTGTATTCAAGAAAAGGAGAAAATTTGAGAACCCACCAAAGTAACTAAAAATGTTTTAAAATGTGTATGGATAATGATCTTTACTCAAGAAGCATTTTATGTGCATCTGTTGTATCTATACAGAACAAAAGTACCATGTCATATTCATTCACGTTTTGACCACAGTGCCATCGACCTGTTGGCCACATTCTTTAAACTAAAGTGATGTCTCTCGGGCTCATTAAATGCACTATGTTTATAAATTCCTGACTAAACTGATCAAACTCTGAAAAATTTACCATCGTCACTTGATAGAAATTGTATAATAAAATGAGCCCAGAAAAGGTCATCCTATTTGATCTCTGCAATAGTTACTGACTTGCCAAACAATAGGAAGGGATTCCTTGACAATCATTTGCCATGAGGACCTCATCTCAGTTAGATAATTTAGGTACTTTTCAGAGTGAAGAAGATAGAAAATACCTTTATGTACCATAAAGTACCATAAGGTAAACTTTGAGTAATGCAATTATAGAGCCTTCTTACAAGAAATTCTCCAGATAAAGATTGTCCTGGTAAGTTGAGAAATAAGTTTAAAAGCACAGATTTTACAATATCCAAAATTATAAAAGATATTTTGTTTCCAAATGTGTTGGATGGAATAGACTGTGAGAAAGAGCCATAAACTATTGCTAGGAATTACACTGAAGCTTTATGACATTTTCTTTGTGTTTCAGATAAAATTTCCCTTGTGGGGGCACTTGGGTGGCTCAGGGGGTTAAGCCTCTGCCTTCGGCTCAGGTCATGATCTCAGAGTCCTGGGATTGAGCCCCACATCAAGCTCTCTGCTCAGGGGAGCTCAGGCTCCCCCCACTCTCTCTGCCTGCCTCTCTGCCTCCTTGTGATCTCTGTCAAATAAATAAATAAAATCTTTTTAAAAAATTTCCCTTGTGTCTATAAAATGCATTTAATGATCAGGAGCTGAAGTAAAAGAAGCAAAAATAATTTTACAGGGTGCCCACAACTAATGGTATACAAATTTTTTCAAGGCTAGATTACTATAATCTATCTAAATTGTCATAGAATTAAAATATAGGAGCACCTGAGTGTCTCAGTAGGTTAAGCTCAGGTCATGATCCAGGGGTCCTGGGATGGAGCACCTAGTTGACCACTCTGCTCAACAGGGAGTCTGCTTCTCCCTCTCCCTCTGACCTTTCCCCCTGCTCTGCTTTCACTCATACTCTCTGTCTCTCTCAAATGAATTTTTAAAAAAGATCAATCAAGGTCTAGTCAGGATACTGAAACACGTCTGTTACTTTAACAGAGAGAGAATTTAATAAATATAAAGAATGGTTAATTGGGCATTATCAGAAAACAAAAGGCAAAAGGAAAACACAATGGTTTCACTTCTTTCTAGCAGAAAGAAGTTAGTCTGAGGGAACAGAAGGGAGAGTTTGCAATTTTATTTTTTTTTTAGGATTTATATGTTTATTTGAAAGAGAGAGAGCAGGCAGGGAAGGGGCAGAAGGAGAGAATCTCAAGCAGATTCCCCACTGAGCACAGAGCCCAAGACAGGGCTTGATCTCACAACATTAAGATCATGACCTGAACCAAAACCAAGAGTCAGTCAACTGACTGAGCCACCCAGGCACCCCGAGGTGGTTTTTTTTTTAAGATTTTATTTATTTATTTGACAAACCGAAATCACAAATAGGCAGAGAGGCAGGCAGAGAGAGAGGAGGAAGCAGGCTCCCTGCTGAGCAGAGAGCCTGATGCGGGTCTCGATCCCAGGACCCTGAGATCATGACCTGAGCCGAAGGCAGAGGCTTAACCCACTGAGCCACCCAGGCGCCCCACATCCTGAGGTTTTAATTTTAAAATGTAAAGATGCTTGGGTAAGAGACAGAACAAAGCTGGGACTCAGATCTCTGAGGAGAAGGTGCTGTTTGGCTCCTCTCAGTGCCTCAGAAACTGAGAAAGGAAGCCTCTAAGCTAGAGCCAGACATCTGAGGAGAAAGCACCAAAACTGAGGCTGACATCTTCGAGAGGCATAACGAGCTGGCACAAGGGGCTGGGAGAAAAAGCAAACGAATTAGCTGCTGCTGCTGGAACGAAATGTTACTCTGGCTTCAGGACATGCTAAGGGAAATAAGCCAGTCCCAGAAAAACAAATGATTTCATGATTCCACTTATCAGTCAAAGTCATAGATGAGAGAATACAGTAGTGGTTGCAAGGGGTAGGGGTTGGGAGAAATGGGGAGTTGTTCAGTAGGTATGCACTTCAAGCCCCACGTTGGGCTCTATGCTGGGCGTGATGTCTTTAAAAAAAAAAGAAAAGAAAAGAAAAGAGAAAAAGACATCAGTGGACCTTGACTGCAGCCGTGATTATGGTAGTGGTTTTCATGGTGACTTTCCATTTCCCTGTCTCCGTCTGCTTGTGCTGCCATAGCAAAATACCGTAGGCCGGGTGGCTTAGATAATATGGATGCATTTTCTCACAATTCTGGAAGTTAGAAGTCCAAAATCTAGGTGCCAGCAGTCTGTTCCTGTGTCCTCACATGGTCTCTTCTCTGTGTGAGCATGGAGAGAGACATCTCTGGCATCTATTCCTCTTCTAATAAGGACACCAGTCCTTATTATTAGACCAGGTTAGGGCCCCATTTTTAAGACCCCATATAACCTTACTTACTTCCTAAAGACTATCTCCAAATATAGTCACACTGGCAGTTAAGGTTTCAACATAGAAATTTTAGGGGGACATAATTAAGACCATGATACTCTCATTTCCTGTACATATATTAGTTGTAATGTTTTGTAAGGAAGATTTGTCCCTTCTTGCATTTATGCATTTAAATATTTATGTATGTCATTATGGAATCAAGGTATTTATTTAGTCCTTTTTATATTCTTGTATATAATTCTTGGGGTTATACTTATAATACCAATGTTATTTTGTAGCCCAAATATTTCTAGCTTTGGCAGTTGGAAGCTCTAACTTCATTTTTAAAAAATTTTAGATACAGGTATGTTATATGTATAAATGTATATATATAACTATAATTCAAAACTGTTAGCAGAATGTTTATGCCTCAGTATGTACTCGAATGATTCAACAAAATTTCTTTACTTATACATTTATAGATATTTATTTATTTATTTAATAATCATCTTTAGAGGGCATCTGGGTGGTTCAGTCATTAAGTGTCTGCCTTCAGCTCCGGTCATGATCCGAGGGTCCTGGGATCAAGCCCTGCATTGGGTTCCCTGCTCAGTGGGAAGCCTGCTTCTCCCTCTGCTGCTTCCCCTGCTTGTGTTCCCTCTCTTGCTGGGTCTCTCTGTGTCAAATAAATAAACAAAATCTTTTTAAAAAAATCATCATCTTTAGAAAGGTTTATCTCTGTTATATTAATAGAGATCATTTTTATCACTATTATGTCTATAGAAAAATATGTAATTATATAGCTTTTCTTTGATTTCTAAATCTGTCCATCCTCTCTGTCAATATTTTCATTTTCACTCTGATTTCAGGGTGTATGCCTAGAATTTGTCTTCCACACAAATGATTATATTGTGTCAAATCAATTTTATTGTTAATGTAGATTTTAAATATGATATTTTATTTTCTTGAGTTATTTTTCTTTTGATACCTTTATTATGAGTGAAAGACTGCTATTCCAGGTCATGCATTTGTATCTTAATTTAATGAATATTTTTTCCAATCCTTCATAACTGAAACAAGCAGCTTGAAATGATCTTAACCCTATTAAATCGCTCAAAGCAAATCTACCTTTATATAGGAGTGTGGTAGGTAGAATTGTGACCCCTCTGTGTAGAAACTAATTATGTCCATGCCCTAGTTCCTCAGGCCTGTGAAATGTTACGTTAGCTGGCAAAGGGAATTTTTGCTGATGCAATGAAATTAGAGATCTAGATTTTTTGCAACTGGTGGTATTTATAAATGTTCTAATTTTCGTATTTTATAATTTTGAGTCTGATCATTTTACTTTTACTCTATAATAATAATGTGCTAATTAATATCTACTGCAGTGTCTAAATAAATATGATAGTATGTGAGGAAAATTTTAAATTCAAATTTAGATGAATTTCATGAGTATCAAGATCATCAAAATTATACCAAACTGAAAACTAATACACACATTCCTACCAAATATGAGAATCAAATAAATAAAATTTGTTTCACATGTAGACAATAATCTTCCAATTGCTGTAGTAGTGAGGAAAAGAAGGAATTCTTTTCCTCCACAAATTCATCAGGACCTTCCCATGAATGTTCATAATAATAACCCAGGGTGACATTTAATCGTGAAGTCGGAGACATGGATATGTCTATATCATGAAAAATTAGAATTTTGTTTTCATAAGAATTAAAACAAATTATATATGTGTATTTTTGAAATCTGTGCCAGTGGTAAAGTGTTGGAAAGAAAACACCATAATTTAATGTTTAACCAATATTTTAAATCCTGCTGTGTTGCTAACATGATCAGAAGTGTTGAACAACTTACAAAACCTTGCTGGGCTGCAGGTAACTACAGTGATAGAAAAAATAAAAACATATATCATCCTATCATATAGTACTGTTGTAAATTCCAGGTGAAGTAATTTTTTCTCAAATTTTAGGATATATTAGAAATTCTAGATGATAACTTTTAGGACTTCTTTTTTTTCTGTCACCATTTGTTGAAGAGATTATTTCTCCTCCATTGTATTGCCTTTGCTCTTTCATCAAAGGCTCTCTACTCTGTTCTATTGGACTATTTGTTGTTTCACCAATATAACTTTGCCTCGATTATTATGGTTTTATAGTAAGTTTTGATATTGCATAACATCAGTCCTCTGACTTTGTTTTTCTCCCTAAATATTGTATAGACTATTCTGAGTATTTTACCTTTCAGCTTTGAAGAATGACTTGGGCAGTATTTCTTCTAATTCTGTTTTCTGGAAGAGACTGTAGAGAATTGGTATGATTTCTTCCCTAAATGTTTGGTAGAATTCACGAGTGAACGCATCTGAGTCCGGTGTTTTCTGCTTTTGAAGATTAGTTATTATTTATTCAATTTTTAAAATAGATATGGGTCTGTTCATATTGTCTGTTTCTTCTCATGTAAGTTTTTGGATCTTAATAAACTGGTGCTACAGATCAATTATGAACAAAATGTTTCATAAGGAAAAGTACTCAGTTTGAAATGTTGAAGAGATTTATAGGGAGGATATTTTATCCTACAAGTTTGACAGCTAGTAGTTTTCCTGCCATACAACTTCAAGAGATAAAAGAATCTAATCCATTTTTGTCCCCAAAGAATATAAGCTGTGATCAACTCTACTTCAAATAAAAATAAAATCCCATCATACAACAAGTGTAGAGTTTATTATTTAAGCATTTATGCTGGAGGATGGGGAAAACACTGGTGAAGAAAAATAACAGATACTTCATTCATCAGCTGAGATACAAAAGAAAAGAAATACAAGCAATTTTATAACAAGGGAATGGGAAACAGACAAACTTTACAATTTTAGTTTCCCTGATGCTTGTGTATTTACGGTGATGAGGCTGGGTTTAATCATGTGCTGACTTCCCTCAGCATGTTTTTGAGATTTATCCTTATTTTTTATTTATTTATTTATTTGACAGACAGAGATCACAAGTAGGCAAGAGAGGCAGGCAGGGAGAGAGAGGAGGAAGCAGGCTCTCCGCAGAGCAGAGAGCCCGATGTGGGACTCGATCCCAGGACCCTGGGATCATGACCTGAGCCGAAAGCAAAGGCTTTAACCCACTGAGCCACCCAGGCACCCCAAGATTTATCCTTATTTTTGTATGTATCATTATCCAGTTCTTTTTTGTGCTGAGCACTTCGTGGTTTACATATTTTGCTACATGAATATATCACAATATGTTTATCCATCCTCTTGTCAATGGTTGCTTCCCATGTTTTGGTCATTATGCATAAAACTGCCATGAAAACTCTTACATATGTCTTTCAGCTATGCATTCCTTTTAGGTCAATACCTAAGGATGACATTGCTAGCTTAAGGGATAGGGAGATTTTTAACTTATTAGAAACCACCAGATAGTGTCCCAAAATGTTTGCAAAATCTTACATTATGCCAGCAATTCCATCGATTTCATTGTGATACCGCGTTGTCTTAATTACTCAATTTCCTTTTTCTTTCAAAATGATCAACCATCTAAAGTCCTCTGAATTTCCATATAAATATGAATCATATTTTCATTGGGATCTGAAATGGTCCTTTTAAGATGTATTTATTTACTTTTTAGAGAGAGAGAGCACGAGCAGGGAGAGGAGCAGAAGAGGGAGAGGGGCAGCTGAGTGGCTCAGTGGGTTAAGCCTCTGCCTTAGGCTCAGGTCATGATCTCAGGGTCCTGGGATTGAGCCTCACATTGGGATTTCTGTTCAGCAGGGAGCCTGCTTCCCCCTCTTCTCTCTACCTGCCTCTCACCCTACTAGTGATCTCTCTCTTTCTCTCTCTCTGTCAAAGAAAGAAAAAAAGAAGAGGGAGAAAGAGATTCTCAAGCAGACCCTGCACTGAGCGCAGAGCCTGCAAGGACCCTGAGATCATGACCTGAGCTGAAAGCAAGAGTTGGGCGCTTAACCAACTGAGCCACCCAGGCACCCCATGGGGACTTACTTTTGAATGTCTGGCTTCAGGAAACCATTTCCACTTCTTTGTGAACAGGAAATCAAACAGTAATGTGGGTGCTTCTACCTAACTCTATCAGCATCACCTATGGAAAGCCTGAAACTGCATTTCCTGCATAGAAACCCAAGAGCAGTGTGATTCTGGTTAGAATGCACAGTCCAGGGCACCCGGGTGGCTCAGTCAGGTAAGCGCCTACCTTCGGCTCATGTCTTGATCTCCTGGTCCTGGGATCTAACCCAGCACGGGCTCCCTGTTCAGCAGGTAGTCTGCTTCCCCCTCTCCCTCTGCCACTGCCGTCCCCACTCATGCTCTCTCTCATACATACTATCTCTCTCAATAACAAATCTTAAAAAAAAAAAAGAAATAAAATTTCCCCTTTAAAAAAATAAAATGAAATGCACAGCCCATCACACTGTCATTCCTCCCAGTAATTGAAGTCCATTCCATTGTCTCACAGTCCCCAGCTACTCACAGTCACTACTGTGACTCAGTGTACTCACAGTCCCCCACTACTTCATTACTAGTAAAAGTCCTTCCTTTTTCCTTCTCACTTTCCACTACACTCCTCAAACCCTAACCACACTCCCAGAAACACCATCACCACTGGATGTGTTTGAGGTGTTCCCGAGAGAAATTAGGGAGGTAAGATAATTCATTTTAATAAAGGAATAAAATTAAATACATTAAAATGACTTAATAAATGTCTATAATGAGGACAGAATAGAACAAAAGAACTTCTCAAGATTTGTTATGACTTTAAGATAAACTATTTTAGATTAATATTTTTATTTATCTACATTGATTTTTATTCACTTCAGGCAAAATATATGAGTCTAAAACTATCAACATATAGAAAAGTTTTTCAAAATGGCTCCCTGTAATCGATCATGTAAAAAAAAATTTGTTTTCTCTTTTAAGGGGCAATTAGGTGAGAAAATTGATTAGCAGAATCTATGAGTGGGAAGAAAGTAGATGTGGCTCCTGACACAACTCCTTTTAAATATGAATGATCTAATGGGTCCTTATAAATCTATATGCCAATAGTAAAGATTTTCTACTAACTAGAAATTGAATAAAGTTAATCCAATAACATGCATAAAACTTGGAAATAACTTTTCGGAATTACTGTGAAAATGTTAAATTAGTAGAGGAATTGTGTGGGAAGACATGTCAAAGAAATGACTCCTTTATTGTCTTATAAAAAAGGCTGCAAAATTATCTTGACTCTTTGGAGATAGTCCAGATAACTTAGTAAAGATAGGAGTTCTTATTGGGAGAGAAGTCTCCCAATAAGAGTATGTTTGTGGAATATAAACTCCACAAAAGCAGATTGGAGGTTCATAATAATGGGATAGCACTTGTGGGTGGAGGAGTGGCAAGGGAGTCCTCATCAAATTAGTACAATTTCAAAAATTATCGTTTCCATTTGATGTCAGCCTTCAATGTGTCTCCATTATCAAACAAAAGCCAAAAATACTTGGAGGGCTTGCACACAGACACTCAAGCAGAATTTAATTTGGTTCATTATCCTGTTCAAACAATCCAGAAATCACATCTTTGACACAGATGGGGGATAAACAAGCTCCAGGTTTTCCTACAATCTTTCTACTGTGGCTAAAAAAGACTTAGTGACTTTGAAGTTTTATTTTAGTTTTTTTTCTCTCCATCTCAACTGGAATGGAAGGATAATAAATTGACCTCAGTCAAAATACTCCACCCTATCAAGTTTTTAGATTAAGGTTAAGTTTATAAAAGGTAACAGAATGACAACGTTGGAAGAGCAAGCTTTTGGCTCAGGAAATAAATGTGGGCAATCACGTTTTCATTACTTGGTAGTTTAGGCTTCTATTTTTCTTTTTTTTTTAAGATTTTTATTTTATTTATTTGACAGACAGAAATCACAAGTAGGCAGAGAGGCAGGCAGAGACAGGGGGGGAAGCAGGCTCCCCGCTGAGCAGAGAGCCCGATGCGGGCCTCAATCCCAGGATCCTGGGATCAGGACCTAAGCCGAAGGCAGAGGCTTTAACCCACTGAGCCACCCAGGTGCCCCTAGGTTTCTATTTTTCTTATTTAGCATGTCTTTTGAAGCTATCACCTCATTGGAAAGCCCAGGAATTGAGCGAATAGGATCACTGCTTTAGTCATATAAAATGTCCTTGGCTCCTAGCAAGTGACATGAGTTCATTTACTGCTATCCATCCTTTGACCACAGGGTCAAAACTGACCTTAAAGTTCCAGGTTCACATTCACGGACTTTGATGAACAAAATGGTCACTCAGAACAGTCTCTGAATACCTCATTCAAATTATTCTGATCCTCAGTTTGGTTTAAATGGTAATGCCCAGCATTTTTTTAAAAAGGAAGAAGAAAACAATGAAGACCTGGTCGAGGGTTCTGTAGACAATGAAATCATACAAGTGGCACTAGGGGCCATTCTCCCCTGTTTTCACTCCCCAAAGAAAGCACTGGCTTGGCTCTGGCATCCCTTTCAGGATGAATATGGCTGCTATGTTTGTGATATTTCTGACCCCTCCTGGATTATGGCATGGCTGCTTCAGATAGATATAGGGTCCTTGCTAAGCTTCACATTCTAATCTTCATAAGCAGCCCCCGCTCCCCAGTAAGGGTTTCATCCTCACTCTGCTCTCTTGGGCTTCCCATTGCAATCCAGTCCACTAGAAACAGACCTCTGAACCCCTCTGCTCTCCCTGGTTGCTACATCACAAGTGGGAATTTGCCTTTTAAACCTTCTTTTCTCTTACTGGTCCTTGGAAGAGGACTAATGACTTGTCACTTTATGTAATGTGGGAAATCACATTCCTTTAGGTTGTTCTCCTTATTTAAAACATAACGCAGTCAGGGGCACCTGGGTGGCTCAGTCAGTTAAACATCTGCCTTCTTCTGCTCAGGTCATGATCTCAGGGTCCCAAGATGGAGGCCAGCTTTGGACTCCCTGCTCAGCGGGAGTCTGCTTCTCCCATTTTCTCTGCACCTGCCCCCACCCCCACCACTGCCTGCTCTCTCTCAAATATAAATTAAAAAAAAAAAAGACTCCACCCCCAAATTACTAGAATTCATACAGCAATTCAGCAATGTGGCAGGATACAAAAATCCATTAACAGAAATCAGTTATTTTCCTATACATTAACAATGTAATTGTAAAAAAAAAAA
>PISX010014164.1:0-53969 GCA_004024625.1 Mellivora capensis | reverse complement strand
TCTTTGCCTCTGCAGTGGGAGATGCCTCTTGTTTACTTTGGAATTCTTTCCAATATGGAGAGTGCTTAGATTCTGGGAGAAAAAATGAAAAGAGTGTTCTTCAGAGGAAAGAAGAAGGGGAAATTAAAGATGAATTCAAATGCAAAGTGACACTTTAAATTCGTAACTTACATTGGGCGGGCTTATAGGGCTCAGTTATTTGCAGTGTCAGATACATTGAAGAAAGGGTATAGTTCTGTGTGTTTGATCAGAAGTAATGTGTCCTTTTGCAAAAGTGCTGCTGATTTTCTTCTGCCACTCCTGGGCAACAGCAATTTTGGCTATAATTATCGTGCAGGGTCTACACCATTTACCTTTATATAAAGCAATACCTGGTTGAGGTCCTTTAACTCAGTGCATTATAAAGTATCAAAAGCATTAGTTGAGAATGAGTTAATTTATGTCTTGTATGAGAATATATAAACATGCACACACATGCATGTACACACATGTTGCGCTAGAGACCAGAGGTATATATATATATAATATATATATATATATATATATATATATCAGAAATTATAAATGATTTATAATAGAGTCCCCATATAAATCTCTAATTCATCCTTGTTAACAAATTCACCACCTGCTCTTAGCTGAGTGAGTTGCGTGTATCCTGGTTCTTATTTCTCTTTTTCTGGAAAGATTCTGCTGGTTTTCTTTTGTGCCTCCCACACTGTTTTTGACATTTGTCTTGGGAACCTACTTTGCTGTTTCAGGGCAGTATTGCTATATCCTGAAATTTCTGTGCTGCCTCAAATAGTCCCTTCCTAAGCAGTCTGTATTTTTGCTCTGTAGATAGTGGCTGTTTATTACACCTACGATCTCTGTCTGTCTGGCATCCGGTTGTCCAGGCACGCCTCCCTGTGCTCCCATCCTTCAAGCTTTACTCAGCTCTTTCTGTATGGTGTGCCCTACAGCCATGGAAGAGGTTAAATTCTGATGAATTGGTTAGAAAGAATGACTCCTCAACTGTGATTTATCTAAAAAGAATTTTGTGATTGTGCAGAAGTGACCTCCTCATATACTGAGTCTGTAAGTCCAGAAGTATCATGGAAAACAGAGCGTTTTTCTTATTCCCCCTAAACTGAGTGATGATCTATGACTCAAATACGGTTTTTCCCTAATCTGGGCCACCTCCTAGTAAAGACAAAGGCAGTGATGTGGAGTAGATGTTGGCAAACTGTGACCTCCCTGTTCTGCCTCCCACCACCTTCCCCTTCTACCAACCACCACAACTAAATCAGCCCTGCTGGTTGTTTCTGTAAATACGGTTTAGTTGGAATGCAGCCACATTGCCCTGTTTATGTGCTGTCTGTGGCTGCTTTTGCACCACAATGGGAGAGAAAGAGGATTGCCAGATAAAATACAGGAAGCCCAGTAAAATTTGAATTTCAGATAAACAACAAATACTGCATAGGACATACTTAACACTAAAAAATTATTTGTTGCTTCTTTAAAGTTCAGATGTAACTGAGTGTTCTACATTTTTATTTGCACAGTCTGGCAGTCCTAGATAGAGACTGTAGGGCCCACAAAACCTAAAATATTTAGCACCTAAACTTTTACAGGAGAAGTTTGCCAAATGCTGATATGGAGGTAAGATTTTTGAACTGATCAGCAAAAATATCTGAGTGTTAGGTCTTCTTTTTGTTATGAATTGGCCCTCTAACCTTGGGTTAGATACTAGTTTTCATCTCTACCAGTTAGTCTGATGATGGGGGTACTCACCTGCTTCCCAGGGTTGTTTGTGGAGTATTGAAGGTGGCAATGCACTTAGATGGGTGCATGGATGGAAGGGGATGGAGTTTACACTAGGAGGCAAGGGTGTATTAACATTACATTATGTTTCCTTAGTTTACAATTTTACTTCCATTGATCTCTTTTGTTTCTAGTCTCTGTTTTTCCTCCAAGAAGAAACAGTTGCACAAAGTTTGGTGTTAGCTAAAAGGAACCCTGATAGTCAGATATCATTCATGAAACCCAGCTAGCTAAACAGGTGCCAAATGCAACCTCAACCCTATCTTTTTATTTCTTTCATGTATCTTTGTACTAGCTATTTATTCTATGAATTTTTTATTATTGGAATTAGGAATGCAGGTAACTCCTTTCTTGCTGTCTGGAAAAAATATCTGTCTTCAGGAATCATACATGGGAGTGATCAATCCTCTTTTGCATTTTGATAGTTCTGGCATTAGTGAAGATCAGAGGCTGCCTTTCAAAGGTGTGATGGCCCTAAGAATTCATTTCTGTACAGGAGCAGAATTAAACAATATGAAGAACAGAAAAAGAGAAGGAGGCTAATGCTAAGTGTTATGCCGCCTTCAGAGAATTATTCCCAGCTACCTAGCATCCTCCTGTAAAACACTGAACTAGAAGCTCACCAAATTACTGTTACTTGCTGCAGTAAAAAATTGAGGTGACTTAGTTCCACTTAAAAAAAAATCTGTGCTAACGGAAACTTCAGGTAGACATAGTACTATCTTTTGTGCTCCCATAGCATAGTAAATGTAGTTCTATTGTAGCCTAATAGTTTCTTGGCCATATGTTTTTCCAGCAGGTGGTGATTATCTTCAAGTCATAAATTTATATTCGTCTCCATATCCCCCCGCACTTATTGTACTAGTAGGCACTAGACAAACGGTGATCGAATGAACGAAAGAAATTTCAAACTGATAGAAACATTCTTGTGCTCTAAAATTCTTTACTGCTTCACTTCAGCCTGTTTTCTGAGTAATTATTCAGTGGCTTGATCATAGTTTGATGTGAGGTATTTATTTATTTATTTATTTATTTATTAAAGATTTTATCCATCCCTTTGACAGACAGAGAGCACAAGTAGGTAGAGAGGCAGGCAGAGAGAGACGAGGAAGCAGGCTCCCTGCTGAGCAGAGAGCCAGATGCAGGGCTCCATCCCAGGACCCTGAGATCATGACCTGAGAGGAAGGTAGAGGCTTAACCCATTGAGCCACCCAGGCGCCCTGATGTGAGGTATTTAATTAGAATTATAATCTGACTCATATTCCTCCTTACCCTTTCCTCTTTCTCCTGTGTTTGTATCTCTGATTTACCAGCATGGATTCCAGTCTTGTCTCAGTGTGACTAACTCATAAGTTGGTGACTGTAAACTCTATACTTCTTTTCTACTTTCCAGTCCTGGATATCTCTCCTGGGATGTCGGACTGATGCCGCACACAGCGTATACAAGGTGTGCTAGAAAATGAGGTATACTAGGAGGCAGAAGACCGATTCCTAATTCCACCTTTTCCATTAACTGGCTGGGGAGATTTGGCAAGTCATTTAGCTTCTCTGAGAGTCAAATTCCTTAACCTAACAGGAGGCAGTGGCTGCGATGATGGGTCCCCATACAGAACACAGTGCAGCTCTGTAGAGTTCAGAAACAGGACAGAAGACATCATAAGTACTTAACATTAGCTATGTGTTACTTATGTGAGGTTGTGGAAATGTAGAACTTATAGGAAATTCATGAAAAATGTGTGGTAATTCTCTCATGCAGTGCTCTGAAGCAGTAAGAGGGAGTGTCGGTTTAGAAGGAAATCTGTTTGTATTTTGCCATCGCAGTTCCCCTGGTAATGAAGTAAAGCCTTGATATCACTGGACTGTAATAGAAGCCCCTGCACTGGGCGTGACTCGTGTTACTACTTGGCCAGTTTTGAAGAAAAGCCTGTGTCAGCACTTTCCCTGAGCATCACTCTGCCTTGCAAGGCTGCTTCATCTTGAACAGCTTGCTTCTGGACATACTGCTCCTCATTATGGCTTCCAGTAACCCAGTTGCTAAGGCCGGGAGATACTGGAATGTGAACACATAGGCCACTTGGCAAGATGTACATGTCATCAGAGCACGGGCCTGTGGCTGTGTGTCTTTAGGTCGAGATGGGTGGTCTGACTTGAATGGGACTTGGCATCGCAGCATGCAAAGTTATTAACTTCCTGGAGCTATTCCTTGGGAATAGGATATTGTGTTTTGATACCAAATATGTCAAAATGTACCATTTGTTTTTATGTACAGTTTTTTTCTACGTTCCTTTTCTGATACTTTTTTTTTTTTTTAAAGAAATGAAATGGAAACCTTTTCACCCAGAGCTAACGTGAACCTTTCTGAGTATGATCTTGTCCATGCCATGTCTGGTCTTTATTACCAGGCCAACTACCCCCACACAGTGAACCCATGACCTCATGGAGGCAGATCACACACACTCTGGTGTTCATGGATGGTGGCTTTATAATTCCACTGGTGTGTTCCTTCCTCATTACCACTGTGATCGTAGCACAGCTCCACTCCAAGTTTTTAACTGTGTGATTTGAACTTGAAAATATCTCTGATTTGAGGATTGCTTTAGGTATGTGAATTTGAGGCATTTATGGGATTTACAGGTGGGGTGCCCTGTTGGAAATTGGAAGCATGTACTCGCAGCTCAGGGAAGATTTCTGAGCTGGAAATATGAAATTAGGATTCACCAGTACTACATAGCTATTGAGATGATTGAAGTAGAAGAGATCATGTAGGACATGTGTGGAATGAGGATGGCATCTGAGAAAATGGAGAAGCATTTAATGGGTAAGCTGAGCTGAGAAGATCAAAATTTATCCCTTAGAAGAGCCATTTGCTTCCTATTAAGATAGGCTCTGTCTGAGAGCTGTTTTTCAGCTTACATTCTGAATGTAGGCCCTGGCTACTTTTACCTCCTTTCTTATTAATCACAGTATTGAATTGATCTCTGTTGAATTTGTTACCAACTCCTTTTCAACCTTAGTCCAGAGATAGAGAATTCCTCCTTATTGATCATTGGCTCGATCCCAGCTGTCATTTTTTGAGATCTTCCTTAGAAGATTTGCACTTCGTAGCAGTTAGAGACAATTCACATTCCAAATATGAAGTTCGGATTTCATATGAGTAGAGCTTTGGTTCGCAACTGGGTGGTGATATTCCTCTCCGTGGGACACTTTTTAAGACATTTAAAATTTTCACCACTGTGTGTATATGTGTGTGGGGATGCTACTGGCATTTGGTGGGTAGAAATCAAGGATGCTGCTAGACATCTTACAGAACACAGGATAGCCCCCTGCAATAAAGAATTATCTGGTCCAAAACATCAGTAGTGCCACTTTAGAGAAACCCACACATGAAGATATATTACTGAAATATTTTTGAACAAAAAAGTTGTATCCCCAGATTTGTATATATGTATGAATGTATGTATGTATTTTTTAAATTTTATTTTATTTTTTCAGTGTTCTAAGATTCATTGTTTCTGCACCACACCCAGTGCTCCATGCAATATATACCCTCCTTAGTACCACCACCAGGCTCACCTATCCCCCCACCCACCTCCCCTCCAAAGCCCTCAGTTTGTTTCTCAGAGTCCACAGTCTCTCATGGTTCATCTCCCCCTCCAATTTCCCCTAACTCCCGTCTCATCTCCATCTCCCAATGTCCTCCATGTTATTCCTTATGCTCCATAAGTAAGTGAAACCATATGATAATCAACTCTCTTGCTTGACTTATTTCACTCAGCATAATCTCTTCCAGTCCCGTATATGTTGATACAAAAGTTGGGTATTCATCCCTTCTGATGGAAGCATAATATTCCATTGTATATATGGACTGTATCTTCTTTATCCATTTGTCTATTGAAGGGCATCTTGGCTCTTTCCACAGTTTGACGATTGTGGCCATTGCTGCTACGAACATTGGGGTACATATGGCCCTTCTTTTCGCTACATCTGTATCTTTGGGGTAAATACCCCATAGTGCAATTGCAGTGTCATAGGGTAGTTCTATTTTTAATTTCTTAAGGAATTTCCATGCTGTTTTCCAAAGTGGCTGCACCAAATCGCATTCTCACCAACAGTGTAAGAGGGTTCCCCTTTTTCCACATCCTCTCCAACACTTGTTGTTTACTGTCTTGTTAATTTTGGCCATTCTATCTGGTGTAAGGTGGTATTTCAATGTGGTTTTGATTTGAATCTCCCTGATGGCTAATGATGATGAACATTTTTTTCATGTGTCTGTTAGCCATTTCTATGTCTTCTTTGGAGAAGTGTCTGTTCATGTCTTCTGCCCATTTTTTGATGTGATTATCTGTTTCTTGAGTGTTGAGTTTGAGGACTTCTTTATAGATCTTGGATATCAGCCCACTGTCTTTAGTGTCATTTGTGAATATCTTCTCCCATTCTGTGGGTTGCTTCTTTGTTTTGTTGACTGTTTCCTTTGCTGTGAAGAAGTTTTTTTGCTTGATGAAATTCCAAAAGTTCATTTTCACGTTTCTTTCCTTTGCCTTTGGAGACATGTCTTGAAAGGAGCTGTTGTGGCCGATGTCAAAGAGGTTACTGCTTTTGTTCTCCCCTAGGATTTTGCTTGATTCTTGCCTCATGTTGAGGTCTTTTATCCATTTTGAGTTTATCTTTGTGTATGGTGTAAGAGAATGGTCGAGTTTCATTCTTTTATACATAGCTGTCCAATTTCCCCAGCACCATTTGTTGAAGAGACTGTATTTTTTCCACTGGATATACAACCAGAAAAGACCCTGAATTGCTAAGGAAATGTTGAAAAAGAAAAACAAAACTGGGGGCATCATGTTGCCTGGTTTCAAGCTTTACTACAAAGCTGTGATCACCAAGACAACATAGACAAAACCAGACACATAGACCAGTGAAATAGAGTAGAGAGTCCAGACATGGACCTGCAACTCTATGGTCAAATAATCTTCAACAAAGCCAGATTTGTATTTAAAAAATTACTCTGCTACATGAAAAGTAGTTTGGTGGCAAGGTTGGAAGGAGAAGAATGGATACAGGGTAGGACACCACTGGTTTCTTGAGTTATTGTGGTAGAAGTGAAGATGGAGAGAAGCAGATGGTATCAAAATATGTTTTGGGCTAGAAATGTCAGGACTTGTCAGTGATTAAATGTGAGCATTGAGCAGAGGAATGAATCATGCTGGACTCTCAGATTTCTGTCTTGAGAATCTAGGGGAATATGTGTAGAATGAGATGGAGAAAATGGGCAAGAATGAGTTTGAGGCTGAGTTTAAGAGGTCTATTTGAGGTCTATTAAGTTTGAGATGCCTGTGTGAATTTCAAATTAAGCAGACATTTGGATATATATTAGTTAGAAATTCAGAATACTTAAAATATGGCAGCACAAATCATATTTCTACATCCTAAAAGAAGATATGACATGTTTAAGAGGCAAATACTTTGACTGAGAAAGAGTTTCTAGCTCAACCTGCCACTTATGCCGATCTGGACAATATGCTTCCTGTCTCTGATGATATCAGTTCCCCAATGTGTGAAAGAAATGTATTAAACTAGATTAGTGTTTTTCAACCAGTTCAGCCCCAACAATTCCTTTTATTAATTTTCTCTCATTAGCCCCATGTTTTGAGTCTTTTTAAAAAAATTATTTATTTAATTTATTTACTTATTTATTTATTTATGAGGGAGTGAGAGAGAATGTGGGGAAGGGAGCAAAAAGAGAGGGACAGAGAGACTCTCCAGCAGCCTCCTCACTAAGTGGGGAGCTCAAGGCAGAGCTCAATCCCACAACTCTGAGATCATGACCTGAGCCAGAATTAAGAATCAGCTGCTTAACTGACTGAGCCACCCAGGTGCCCCTTCAATTTTTAAAAAGATCATCCTACTATATTGCATTCATTAAATCATACACTAAGTCCATCTATGTCACAAATATTTTTCCATTTTAATGTATTGTCCACATTTTAAAACTTTGATAATTATGTCTTGTTGGGTAAGATGGTATATACTCTCAGAAACGAAGTTTAAATGCTGCCATCCTGATCATTAGCTTCTCTCTCTTGCTGTCTTTTCCAGTCCAGGGCCAGTTATACATTGGATGTGTTTAGTTTTGATCCTGAGATCTCCTGGCTTATGACTGACTATATATTTCTTTTATTTATTTATTTATTTTTAAAATTTTTTATTTAAAAAAAATTTTTTTAAAGATTTTATTTATTTATTTGACAGAGATTACAAGTAGGCAGAGAGGCAGGCAGAGAGAGAGGGGGAAGCAGGCTCCCTGTTGAGCAGAGAGCCCAACGCGGGGCTCGATCCCAGGACCCTGAGATCATGGCCCGAGCCGAAGGTAGAGGCTTAACCCACTGAGCCACCCAGGCGCCCCATGAATATATATTTCTTTTGAAAATTTTATTTATTTTTTTTGACAGCAAGAGAGATCACAAGTAGAGAGGCATGCAGAGAGAGAGGGGAAGCAGGCTCCCCGCTGAGCAGAGAGCCTGATGCGGGGCTCAATCCCAGGACCCTGAGATCATGACCTGAGCTGAAGGCAGATTCTTAACCAACTAAGCCACCCAGGTACCCAAAAGATTTATGACTATATTAATAAGTCTGAAGCAGCTATTACATATAACTAATCAAACTTCTGATTGATAATGGAGAGCCAGGACTCTATTACTCTTCTACATAGTACTACACATATCTGATAAAATTCCATGCAAAAGCAAAGACCCTGACATTTAGTTAGTCTGATATTCTCATTGTGAGCAAATATTTCCTTTTTTAATATTAAAAATATTTAATAATTTTTTTTGTTACATTCATTGGTCCCACACGGAAACCACTGCACTTGATTAATGTCAATTTCAAGATCATGTAGCTATATACTTATTTTGCTACTAGATGTCAACTTCTAGCATTGCAACTCTTTAACAGTGGAACTTTATTAATAATTTCAAGATAGTGTCACTTTCTTTGTAAGTCAGGGTTTTATTAAGTAAAATTACCTCAATTTCTTATTAAAATAATTATAGAATATTGTATCCTATAAATCAAATATGTATGCAGAGAGGTGGGCTAAGGTTTTAGGACTATAATCTGGAAATAATCATGCTTGAGGAAGAGGCAGGCACTGGTAAGGTAGTAGGAAATCACAGCCCTTATTGTTGATAATGAAGAAAAAATCCAGGTAGGTATAATGCCACAGCATGAATATATAGGAAATGATAATAGGCAAGCAGACAGTGCAAAGAAATCCCAAAGCCAAGTGTCAGAAGCACAGAACAAGCAGGTCTTTGTCATTCCAGGTAGGAAGTAGACCTTCAGGGAATCTGGGGTATAGATAATGGGGCCTCAGTCCTAGAGCAACTGACCTCTTGGCAGTTATCAGCATTGGAAGTTAGGCACAAAAAAGCTAGGTAAGGAACAAGTATCTGGATATTTCTATCAGCTGACATCTCAACCCTTCTAGAAGGCTCCACTTATTAGAATGTGGAATCAAGGTCAAAGCTAGAGGAGTGAGTGTGATGATGCCAAGTCCCCACCTGGTAACAGCAAGTGGCAGAAATGCAGTCTGATGTAGTTCAAGAGAAATGGAGATTGTAGAGTCATATAATTTGTCTGAGTGGTTGGTGGTTTTAAATGTCCACATGTGCTTTGCGGACACAGAACCTAATTCCCCTCTCCCTGAGTGTGGGCTGAATTTAGTGGCTCATTCGAGAATAGAATACAGTGGCAGTACAGTGTGTGACTTTGGACTGTGACTTCTTATTTGCTCTCACTCTCAGTCACTCACTCTGGGGGAATCATGTCATAAGGACACTCAGACAGCCCTGTGGAAAGACCCGTTTGGCAATGAAACAGGGCTTTCTGCCAATGGCCATCTTTGGAATAGGTCCTCTAGCTCCAGACAAACCTGCAGCCTGACCTATCACTGAGCTCAGTCATGTGTGATATCCTGAGCTAGACTCCAGCAGCTAAACCATTCCCAGGTTCTTAACTCTCAGAAACTGTGGGAAATGACATATAACATATTGTTTAAAGTTGCTAGACTTTGGAGTGATTTGTTATGCTGCAATTGATAACTGATAAAGGAGGACACAGTTCCAGGCATGGCTGGATCCTGGAACTCAAATGCTGAAGTCAGTACACCATGTTATTCTCTGTTTTTTGCCTTAGCTTTCCAAATTTGTTGTTGTTGTTCTTTGCTTTTTGTCCTCAAAGTAGCTCTCTGCACATGGCATAGGAGATTGCTTCAGGTAATCGTAAGCGCTTATCTTTATGGCTTGTGATTTAGGAGAGGGATTTTTTTTTTCTAGAGTTCATATATGACAACTTCAGAGAAAGTTCTTTTCTGGCTCTATTGAGTCACATGTCCACCAGGCATCCCATCTCAGGAGATATAGAATCATTATGTGAGTCAGCTCTTGTACAAACTCTTATGGCCACACATAGAATCTCATTGTTAACATCCTTCACCCAACCCCAGGGGATGTGGGAGAGGCAATTCTCTTATAAGCAGGATGCTATTGCCAGTGGAAAGGAGTTAGGAGTGTGGATGAGGAGAAAACAAGAGATATTTGGCACAGTGGAACCAAAATGGGTGAGGGTATATACAAAGAACATTCTGTTTTTTGTTTTTGTTTTCATTTACAACTACCCTTTCAGAGCAATCTTGATAATGTCAAATACACATATGTTGAAATAATTCTCAGTATCAACTTAAAATACAGTAGTAGCACTACTGTATACAAATATGTAGATTGCTACCCTCTAGCAATCTACATATTCCAGATGAACTCAAGAACCAAGAAGTAGATAGACATAACAATAGAATGTTTTGTTTTGTTTTCGAAAGCAAGGGAGAGAGAGAGAGAGAGTTCGTGTGTGCAAGTGAGAGGGGGGCAGGGAGAGGGAGTGGGGAGGGGCAAAAGGAGAGGGAGAGGGAGAATCCTAAGCAGGCTCCATGCGCAGCACAGAGCCTGATGCGGCTCTCCATCTTCTGACCCTGAAATCATGACCTGTGCTGAAACCAAGAGTCAGACAGTTAACTCACTGAGCCACCCAGGCGCCCCATAGAATGGGTTTTATCAAGAGCTATGCCCTCTGGTTCTGTTTCTGAACCCCATTTTTTTTAACCCACAGTTTTTAGAAACTGAATGTATAGCACAGGATAAGACACTCTGGGAGCTCACCATGTCCACAGCCCACTCCAGAGAAGCAGCTGCCACTGTCTCCTAATGCATATCTAATAATGAAAACAATGGGTATAATCCATTGTGTTTATATTTGCTATATGCTCCAGGCCCTCCTCTTAAGTGCTTCTGTCAGTCAGGGTTCAACTAGATGAGCAGAACCAGTAGAAGACTGCATGTGTACATTCTTCCCCAAGCTCACTCAGCATCAGAGTAGCAAACATATGACTCACTTCACTTTGAAAATTTTAGGGAGAAGGTCTAAAGGGATATTCAGCAGGTCAGTCTGGAAGGGGCGTCCAGCATCTTTGTAGTCCACAGTGGCCTCCTCCAGCTAGCAGGCCCCCCTCAAGTCTTCACAAGGGGGATGCACGACACAGGTGGTAATTATTCCTAACAGGTCACAAGTCGACCTACCCAACAGCCTTCCTGTTTGGCCCATCATAGGCATCACCTGGGAGTCTATGGAGCATACAGACGGTCAGACACCACCCACTCCACAATCCAAATCTGTAATTTAATAAGAGCCTTCACCGATTTGTGTGCACATTAAAATTCAACAGAATACATTTAATTCAGGCATAACAGGCTGCATCTAAACATGTTCCAGATCCTTTTCCCTGATGATGATAGTCCTAAGGGGCCCATAGCTTCATTCCACCCACTCTGTGAGCCTCTGCTTTGCCTCTCCCACCGAGAGAATATGATAACTGGGTCAGAAGAGCTGGCCCATGGATGCTGGGCAATATTCTAGCTCCCCACGGACGCTGGCACTGGGGATGCTGAGCCTTCTTAAATTTTTTGTGTGTTTTGATATCATCCTCCATTAACTGAGGAACATGAGTGTATGACTGTCCTTGCAACCTAATGGATTGTGACAAATAGCCTGGGTAATTTAATTTGCAAAGCCATAGGGATTATAACTATAGTAAATTAAACATGGAAAGAAGGGCTTTTAGGAATGGGTACACTGAGAGCAACAGGAAGCTGCTGACCACAGATAAACCACTCCTGAATACAATAACTTGTGCCCTTTTCTGTGGGTGAAAATAGCCCAGAGGCCTCCCTGAAAAGGAACTCTGGCTCTTTCTGTTTTGCAGAATGTATAATACATAATGGTGATAAGGATGGCTGAGTCATAAGAGAAAGGCTTAGCTGCCTACAGCATACTGATTAGGAAGGTTTAACATGTTTAAAAGATTTTCAATAAATATGATGACAATAATAGATAATTTGGAGCTTACATAAAACGTTGTCTCTCTGAAAAAACAGATTTTCTGGCATGACTCATTCTCCAGGCTCTAGAGTACAAGGTGTACTGAGATACTCAGCACTCCTCCCCGCCCCCATGGAAAGTGTCTCCCGCAGCTGGGGGAAGCAGCCATAGGGGCTACTCAGTCCTTTCCTATCACGATGACTTATTTTTCCCAGCGGGATTCATTAAATTCAGTCTCTCAAGAACCTGAAATGGGGCACATAACCTTTTGTGGGTCTCTGTTAGGCATATGAGTTGAGAAGCCATATGAAGATGGGTCTGGGTCTGCTAAGGTTTACCAAAGCACAGAAAGTTGGCTGTAGACAAAGTGTGAAGTAAAAATCCCTCAGGCTCATGATGTG
Source organism: Mellivora capensis (assembly GCA_004024625.1). Taxonomy (NCBI): domain Eukaryota; kingdom Metazoa; phylum Chordata; class Mammalia; order Carnivora; family Mustelidae; genus Mellivora; species Mellivora capensis. Next base: position 41,343 of record PISX010014164.1, on the reverse strand, counting down.
GAAAGCAAAACTTCCTCAGTTCCTCTCACTCGTTCTAATCCTTCTTGAGGTCCTATTACATTACCTGCTTTGGATACCGTGAAATACATAGTCCTACCCCCAAATTATACTACTTTTCTCGTTAAACTAATTTGAGCAACATCCGCTCCTTGAAAGTGGTAGTTCCTTGTTGAAGTCAAGAGGCTTTTCTCTATTAAAATCTACGATGATCCCTCATGTTTTATCAGTAATAGGTCATGGTGGCAATGGGACAAAATGGGCTGCAGAGGACAGAGCAGAGCGGAAGAACCTGTCACAGTCATCTGGGCCAGACTGGCAGCCGAAGGATGGTGATGACCGATCACAGATAGCAGGCTGGAGTCCCAGGCAGAGGTCAGTGACTGAAAGCACATGATGGCTAGGGGACCTAGGAATGTGTCTGGTTCAGTGTTCAAGCTGGACATAGGGAATAGGCTGAGGGTGATTTGGAAATAGCACCTGAGGTTGGGGTGCAGGCTGGGCAGGTCAGCCCTCCGGCCATGAAAGGGATAGCTCTGCCTGGTCATGGCAGCTACTCTAGCATAGGTGAAGGGGTTCTGTGGCCCTAGAGATCACAGCAAAGGCCTGTGCCCTCTTAGGCCCACCAGAAACATAAGAGATCACAACTTCATGTCTTCTAGCTCTGCGATTGAGTCATTCTCTTTGGAGAGCAGACCCTTTCTTTCCAGGCTACTTTTGTAGCAGCTATCCATTAATGTGGTTTCGTTAGGGTCCATTCTGTAAATCTTCCTGGAAAAGAACCCACTATACTTCTATTGTTTCTGTTGTTCTTTTCCAAGGTCAACCTAATCTTGCTTGTGGCTTGCTCATACCCATTTGATACATGGTCCAGTTGGTAGCTCTCAAGTCCAGGTTAAAGTTGACCAACGCTTTTTTCTTTTTTAACTTTGGAGATAGTCTTAGGGAAAGCTGTGGATAACTATTGAGGATCCATTTAAATTAACTCTAAGTAGAGTCTGTAAATTCCCAAGTGTTTTTATTTTTGTTTTGTTTTTCCCCTGATGTCTGTGACTCTATAGTGAGGAGAAAGTAAATGTCCTGAGGGCTATGTATACACATGGATGTGTATCTTGGTACAAATTTCAGAGAACCCAAGAGAATGTGTTCTGAAAAATGTCTCAGAAATTTCAAATTTTTAAGTTTCATGCACTTACACAGTGGGAATGTTCAATGTTATGGCATTTATTAAGATGGGACTAATTTTAGCTATTCAGTTGTGTTAGACTTTATCCCTGCTGTCAACTTTTGACTTGCTATTTATTACTCTGATTTTAATATAATAAATTGAGTTTTGACAGACAATTTTAGATCATATCTTCCTTTTCAGAAGCATATAATTGTTGAAAGCCTCTGACAAATAATCATGTGTATTATGCATTAACATCAAATATCTATGTAAAAAAAGAAACAGGTTCCCATCTACTTTAGTCAAATGGCCTGTCATTTCTTGGAATTTATTGTAAAATATTCATTTGTTTGACAAACATGTATTAAGTATGTACTGTATTGGCATCATGCACAGGGACAGACCTCAACTCTTCAGGAAGTATAACATTGTAATTCAGAGCAAGGGCTTCAGAGCTGGGCTCCTCCAGAAGCAGATCCTGGGACAAGTGCTTGCACACTCTTGGTTCATGAAGGAAGTGCTTCCCTGGGAGACAAACAAAGGAGTTGGGCAGCAAATCAATAGGAGGAGGAAATGAAGCAAGAGTATGATCTCAGGCAAAGTGTCACACAGGTAGGCTTCACCCTGAACCCATCTACCCCACAATAGTCCATAAAGAGGCATCTCAAGGGAGCTGGGCAATGCATCAGTATTATTTCTTAAAGAGTCGCTGTTTAAATGTGAACAGAAAGCCAGAAATTAACAGGTAGTAGAAAAAAATCTCTAGGATAAGTTTGAAAGAACAAAGCAAGCCAAAGAAATGAGAAAGGAAGAATACATAGAATCTAATCTCTTAATTAATGTCTTCCAAGATAAGAGAAGATATTATATCCATGAATAATAGGCTATCGAAGGGATATGTAGGAATCAAAGAAGAGTTCTAAATTAAAAAGATGATGGTGCAAATATTTTAGTAGAAGGGTTAGAAGGTAAAGTTGAGGATATTTTCAAGAAAGTAGAACAAAATATAGAGAAACAGTAAGAAAATTAGAAGATCAATCCTGATTGTGTATCATCTGATGAGTTAGAACTCAAAAAAAAAAAAGAGAAAAGGGAGTAAAGGGAAATTTTCAAAGAAATAGGATACTTTAGAAAAGCAGATAAACATGAGCCTTCAGATTTTAAAGGTCTTCTGGTGTACTCAGACCAATGAATGAAAAATGATTTACAAGAAAGTATGCTCTTATAAAATTTCAGAATATTGGAAATAAAGAGAATATTTTTTTGATAAGTTAGAAAGGAGAGAAGATTATATACAAAGGTTAGTGAATACAAATGGCCTTGACTTCTCAACAGCAACATTGGATGCAAAATGCCAATGGAACAATGCTTTCAGAATATTTTGCCTTAGCAGGACACGTGCATGGTTGTTACACTCGTTGCATGGGTCACAATCCCCTACCACCAAAAGTGATTTGGTTATGGCATACCTGAAGTTAGTTCTCACATCTTTATGGCACCCAGTAATCACACAGAACAGTCTTTGAAATAGGAGCCCCTCTGCCTGTAGGCTCTTCTTCCCAATCTTTATTAGAGCTGAGAAGTGTTGACTTACCCCAACTCAAATCCACTGTTAGGGACTGTCACAGATATTTAAAGACAGATCCTTCAGGAAATGTGAGGGTGTGGGAGGCAAGAGGCAGTATGCAGCTTCCAGATCTGGAGGAACAGCTCTGTGGTAAGAAAATGGGGATACTGGCCGTGATAGGACCCGAGGTCATGAGGAGATGGTTTGGGGATGAAGAGAGAGGTGAAGTTCTCCTTCCCTTCCTTCCTCTTCTTCCAGCGTCCATGTCCCATACCCCTTCCCTTTCTAGCTTCTGCTCTATCCCAGGATGGAAGAGGCAAAGTCAGGGCCCCATGTGGTACAGAGAAGGGATGTGCCCTCCTTTCTTTTTCCTTCAGCTCACTTGGCAGCAATGAAAGAGACAGTAAGTAGAAAGTAAGGGTTGAGTGTGGAGTTAGGGTCAGGAGAAGAAAGAGGGATGTGCACAGGGGTATCCCCCTACTACCACTTCAAAAAAACAGACCTTTTCATCAAACAGTTCTTGATGAAGGGGATGAAGAGCTGATGCTAACGGGGCTAAAGGTGTGGAGGAACAGCAGAATCTGTGCGTGGTACACAGGAAGACCATCTCCCAGCAGCCTGGCAACCATGAGGAAGTGGTAAAAGAAAGACTATTTCTGGTTCCAGCTGCTATACTGTGACTTGCATTCTTATATAAGTAAGGTGCATAAAGAAGGTGCAGAGACTTGGAATTTTTCTTCATGGTCATCCTCCCCCCCCCCCCCTTTCTTCAGCCACTGATGACAGGGGCACTTTCTAAGTTTCTGAACATAGAGCATCATATGAAATCTCAGTCTAATGTAGGTTTCCCTCTTTTTAAAGTAGCCACAGAAATACAGTGCACAAACCAAGGATGAAGTCATTAGGCAGATCCCAAACACCTATAGCTTAAGAATTGGAGTTACTTTTCCTTCAGCCACATGCAGTCATAAACCATTAAAATATTAATCATAGTTCTATTCACAAAGTATTCCTTATTTCCTTCCCTGGTCTTTGGCTCCCATCTCTGGTTTTATGGTGTGGATGACTTGAGGTGTTGTGTATTTAGCCAGGAGGCACAAGTAGTCTAGGATTTGGGGTCTGGTTTCAGGATGGTGAGACACTTGCTGCTCCTCTGGTTCCTGCCCAGCTCCTCTGAGAGTCCAGAGCAATTCCAGGGCTTTATGGGGGCAGAAGGGACAGTGTGATAGCTTCCTGTACTGGACCAGAAAAGGGTTTCAAAGTGTCTGTGGACGTTACATGGCAGGGGTTAGAACTAGAATTCTACTTCTATGGTTTTCTCTGTGGTTGAATTCAGTGTCAAGTGTGGCATTAAAGGGAGAGCAACGGGAGAGATTAGGGGGTATATAGACTCAAGTGTGTTCCATTTGTGGTATTGATTGGATCTTGTCTGGAAAAGTCATGTTAAGTTTTTAAGCCTTTTTTAATTAAAAAAAGAGAGAATCAATTATATAGAATGGAGGTAGAAATATATTAGAAGTTAGGAGACTTCCATGTTCATCTTGACTTTGATACTAACCAGTTTTTTTCACTTTGGGCAAGTCCCTTTGGTCTTGGTTTTACTGTTTTTAATCTAACCAGTCGCATTTGATGAGCTCTGAAGTTCTTCCCTTTCCTTCCATACTTGTTTGGATAAAGACTGTGGGAAAACAAAAATACTGAAGCAATTAAGAATGGAAGGGTAACAAAGAAGACATACAGATGGCCAACAGACTCATGAAAAGATGCTCAACATCACTGATCATTAGGGAAATAGAAATCAAAACCACAGAGATACCATCTCACACCTGTCAGAATGGATAAAATAAAAACCACAAGAAACAACAAATGTTGGCAAGGATGTGGGGAAAAAGGAACCCTTGTGTGCTGTTGGTGGGAATGCAAACTGTTATAGCCAGCCACCCTGGAAAACAGTATAGAGGTTCCTCAAATACATCAGAATAGAACTACATTATGATCTAACAATTGTACTACTGGTATTTACCCAAAGAATACAAAAACATGAATTTAAGGGGATACATGCACCCCCATGTTTACAGCAGCATTATCTACAATAGTCAAATTATGGAAACAGCCCAAGTATCCATCAATTGAGGAATGGATAAAGAAGATGTGGTATGTGTAAATATGTGTGTGTGTGTGTGTGTAGGTACATACATAGACACACAATAGAATATTACTCAGCCACAAAAAAGAATGAAATCTTGCCATTTGCAATGACATGGAGGGAGCCAAAGAGTATTATGATATGTAAAAATAGGTCAGGAAAGACAAATACCATATGCTTTCACTCATATGTGGAATATAAGAAACAAATGAGCAAAAAGAGAAATAAGAGAGAGGGATGCAAACCAAGAAACAGACCCTTCACTACAGAGAACATACTGATGGTCACCAGAGGGGAGAAGGGTGGGAGGATGGGTGAAACAGGTGATGGGCATTAAGGAGGGCACTTGCTGTGATGAGTACCAGGTGTGGTATGGAAGTGCTGAGTCACTGTATTGTACACTTGAAACTACTATTACCCTGTATGTTAACTAACTAGAATTTAAATAAAAACTTTAAAAAAAAGGAAGGGTAAGAAAAGCAAGGGATTAAGAGGGTGAGGCACATGTCACAGAAGAGGAAGGGTCCAGGGGAAGGAGGAGATGAACAAATTTAGTTTTTTGTATTTATAGGAAAGCCATATATGATTGATTGGATGTTCATAGAAATAATTTGAGGAGTAGAAGAATAGTTATAAATAAAAATAAAAGGATATTTTTAAAAACCCCACAAAACTCTTTCTGTGTGACAGATCCTACAGGCCCTAGTTGTCTGAGGAGAAATTATACAGGTGCTCATACATCCAGCACTGAGGTTAGATCACCTATGTGTGATTTTCAAAGGAGATAGTCAAGAAAAATATGCATTTTTGAGAGTAAGAAAGGTTGATATTTAAAAGGCTAAGAGAAAGAGTATTTTTGGTGAATCATCTGTGAGAGGGATTCACCGCCTACTCCCAGCACCAGAAGAGTGTTGGGTGCTTCCCTCTCCCTTCAGCCTAGCAGGAAGGCCTGCAGGGAGACCAGCCAGAAAGCGTGATAGGTGTCCCTGGATTTGGGGGCAACACTGGACTGCTGCCTGAGGGACTGTGGAAAATAGACTATGAAAGACTGGCTGCAGCCACACGTAAAGGCAGGGCAAGAGCAGAGTCTGAACGTTCACTGTTTGGCAACAGCACATAAACTTCCCATGGGCCAAGCAGGTGTCATGAAAGGGAGTCAGGTTGGCACCTTCTGAACAGCCTCAGCCAAAGTGACAGGATTCTGGAAGTATGAGGCCATGAGGTTCTTTGCAAAGGCAGGAACTGATGTGAGGGAGGTAGCAATAGGTCAACTGAGGGAGATGCATTAGGAACTTCTGAAAGGTTCACATGTGCCCCAAGAAAAAGAGTTAGTTTTGGTTACCCATCAAATAACCAAGAGCATCAACCCTGAACAAGTCAAGTAGGTCTTTTATTTTTTTTTATTTTTTTTATTTTTTTGGTCTTCGTATCTTTTTTCCTCCCCTCCTTATAATCCTGGGGATTTGGGTGTGGGGTAGGGAGAGCTGACAGAAGAATTGGGTTTATTCTCCTTCCTTTCTCCCAACAGGTCTTCAGACTCAGGCCCAAGCTAGGGGAGTATAGTTTGCTGCCCTATTTTAAAATATAATTTCAGGTTATTATGAGAGGGCTAAGTAGGAGACAGAGCAGGACTATCTCCCACATTTTCTCCTGGAAGTCACGAACCGAGCATCCACAGGCAATAAACCTAGTTTTACAAGCTTGTCAGTATACTTAACTGCATAACATGGTGATCTATTAGTATTAAATCTTAAATTAGCTACTGGATTTTTAGAACTCAGGGACAAGCGCCAAACAAAGAAGTTTCTTCTGAATCTATAGCAGCTTCAGGCAGCTGAGAGCTACCAGCCGATAGTCTTATGAACAGATATTCTGGGATTCCTATTTATAGAGGCTATCTTGTCACTTGGAAAACCATATTTTTCTGGCATTGTTCTTTACCATATCATGGAGCATTACTCTTGCAATGTCCACTTCCTTTCAATAAGCCTGAATGGGTTTGTAGCCAGATGAGCACCGAATCCTGGAATGTAAAATTTGAAGGAGTATCAGGGCTCTAACTTCCTCTTTTTACAGAAGGGGACACCGAGGCCTCAAGAGATTAAAGCATTTGTTAGTTACAGAGTTAGGAACACACCCAGGCTTCTTGACTCCAAGTCTCGTGCCTGTAACATAAATTTAAACTAAGGATTTTGTCTTGTTTTGTTCGGGGTGGATGAGTTTTGGATATGAGAGGAGCTGAGAGTAGGCTTTATTTTTTTATCCATGCCATTAAATAAATCAGAAGTTTTATAGGTCTAATTTTCCTCTGTTGTTTAAATAGGCCAGAGAACAAAAAATATTTGTATTCTCTCAGCACTCACCACTCATGTTAGTAAAAATACATTTAGAGTGGCACGATCTGGGTAACTTGAAGGAGAGACTCAGTGCTGCCCGTCAGGTATGGTCAGAATACATGGAAGTTTATCAGCTGGCTATCAGTTCAGGCACTTAGGAGATATGCAACTCTGCATAAGTCACTGAAGTTTCTGCTAACTGTTTACTCTGTTGGTTAAAAAAGAAAATCGGTGAACCAGGTTGGCTCCTATGTTAATCATCTTTGAAACTGTAAAACATTTTTTAAAAATTTAAATTCAATTAGCCAACATATAGTACATCATTGGTTTTTGGTGTAGTGTTCAACGATTCATTAGTTGTGTATAACACTCAGTGTTCATCACACACACACACACACACACACAAAATTAAATAAACAGTAAAACATTTATAAATGAAAACAAAGATTACTGTCATTTTCATGGTTAGCCATGTTGGCAATCCTAGAATGGCTTCCTCTTCCATAGATACCTGTTACTGGGCTCACTGCCTGGACAACATTCACAGGCTGGTCTATAGAGCTGTGTCCCAGGGGTACAGCTGGCTTAGACCCCGCATGCACGGTGCGTCAGGGGCTTTGAGCTGTGCCAGGAGCCTGTTAGCCGTGTATGTTTATCTCCTGCCGGACTCGGTGTGTGTCCTGTGTTGCCATAGGCAGGCTCTGCAGAATGTCTTCCTGTTTAAAATTGCTCGGGTAGAATGCCTCTCGATTTTTAAAGACTCAGAGACTATCCTTATGTCTTAAATCAACATCTTTGACCCATATTTAAAAATTATATCTATTTTCCTAAAATATAACAAAATACTTTTACAAACTGGTGTATAGAATTTTCCTGATTTATATTTTAAACTCAACTGATAGGATGTCAAAATCACATGAGGACAGTTTGAAAATGTACCAAATGTCAATAAGAGGGAGCTTGAAGGTATTAAAAGAGACATTTGGGTGTTGATGGTCTTAAAGAGGCCTCTAAGTGTCATACATTGTGTGAGCCAATGACTGCCAGGTCTGGCTGTGTGCTCTCCTGGTCCTGAGGATGTTTCCATGGTGATTGACACTGCTTGACCCCTGGAGCAACTTCTGCACTTAACAATTCCTCTATATGAGTTTTTTCAAGAGCTTTTTGACATTTTAATCCATTTTTAAAAGGTTTTTATTATTTGTTTGAGAGAGAGAGAGAGAGAGAAAGAGGGGAGATGCAGGCACAAGCAGGCGGAGAGGAAGAGGGAGAGGAAGAGGGAGGAGCAGACACCCTGCTGAGCAGGGAGCCTGACCTGGGACTTGATCCCAAGACCTTAAGATCACGGCCTGAGCTGAAGGCAGATGCTTAACCAACTGAACCATTAAGGCTCGCCTTTAATCCATCTTTTCAAAACCAGCCTACTCTGTAAGAGCAACAGTTTTCACTTTGGCTTCCACCCTCTCTTCAAAGTCTGACATATGCCACAGTTACAGGGTTCCTTTCTTATATGCATTCTTCATCTCTTGTGGAAAAATTTTTTGCTATTATTTGTTGATGAACTTTGGAATTATCTTTTACTTATATACATTTGATTCCTTTGGGAGTAGTGCAGTGCCCAGCAAACATCATATCCCTTGCAAGCAGAGGAAAGTAGCCATGTGACAGAATTCTAGCCAACAAAATATAAATGAAAGTTGTTAGGGAAGTTCCTCAAAAGAGAAGCATATGCCCATTTATTCTAGCTTTTCCTCCTTCCTTTTACCTGAAACATGGACATGATGGCAGGAGCTTCAGCAACCATCTTAGATCCTAAGAATATAAGGTTACATCTCAAGGATGGTGAACCAGAAAACTAAAAAGAGCCTGGGTGTCTGATGATATCAGGGAGCACTGTACTAAATCTGGATCAACTCCCTTTGGATTTCTTTTATGTGGGAGAACAATAAATCCTGAACATGCTCAGTAATACTATTTGGGGGGTTTAGAATACAGTTTCTAAGTAATAAATAAATCTTGCTTATTTTTGTCTACCTTTTCCTCAGATAATCCCACCACCCTTTTAAGGAATGACCTTACTTACTCTAGCCAAACCAAGTTCTCCATTTCCTTCAGGATATTTCTTAGAATCACCTCTTGTGAGAGACCTGTTACTCTTCTTCTTTCTTTATGACCATCTCTGTAATTAAAAATGATCAAAATTTTGATGTAGGAGTCAATCTCTCTTACATATAATATTCTTTTCTATATAGTCACTTTTGTGTGTTTCACGTCCCTCAAGATGGAAAGTCACTGGGAACAGTTGCTATTCTAGTTCATCTTGGTGTCTTCCATTACTCTGCAACAATTGGGATTAGCAAAGTGGTGGGACTCCAAAAAATTCTGAGTCCAAATTAAATGCATTTTGTCAAATCTAGAGAAACATGGGGTGGGGGTTGATAATTGAATAGTTCCTGATCTTATGTGTTCATGTGAGTCAGCCCTGGGTTGCAGAGCAGGTGATCGTCCTCCTGACTCAGCCTATATATAGCTGGCTTCAGTGTTCTCCATTTCCTGCAGAAGCAGTGAGGACTTCTGCTCTTTCAGGAGTTCCAACCCCACTCTATCCCTGGGCTTCTCCCAGGGCTTTTAGGGCCTTTTTCTTCTTCCTCTTCTCTCTTCCCCCACCCCATCCTCCTTCTTTTTTTTTTTCTCCTTCTTAAATTGATACAGTTCTTTTTCAAACAAAACTGGAAAACAAGAGTTTCAAAATGTTGTGGAAAATTACTTATAAACCTAACCTTTCTCAGGCCATTTCTTTGCCAGGAAACAGACCCCTGCATGTGAACTTACTATCTTGTACTTGTCACTCACATGGTTCCTCAAATTCTTTCTTTTCCAGGAAATCTTCCATGGCCTGACAGCCTGAGGGGAAGTTTACTTAGCATTTGTTCATTCAGTAAAGATGTGTTGAAGTCTGCTGTGTGCTCAGTACTCCAAGATGCTTCTGGAGAGGGTGTGTGTGTGTGTGGTTAGGGAATTCCCATCCACAGAATTCAGTACGGCTAACATCCTATCATAAAGAGGTTTAAGAGTATGTGAATCCTCTCTCTAGCTGCCCGTATCATGCCTAGTCCTTACTCCTTAGCCAGAAGGATAAGCAGTGAACTCATGAAGTGCCTGTTGAATCCCTCCTTACTGGTCAGTTAGTTTTCCATACTTTTCTTTTGCTCATAATATAAGTTCTACTTTATTAATGTCATGCATTTGTAACTGGATTCTTGTTTCAAATATTAATACATCAAAGAGCAGAGAACAAGCACTTACATAGCTAACCTATGGTTGGATATTTTGGGAAAAATGATGAGGTCTTGCATCCTCTGTTCATCACCTCTTCTGAGAAGACTTTGCTGACCCTGTCCCATCCTTGGCAGAGTTATTCATTCATAGCAGAATTTCTCTGCAGCAGTGATAGTAATGATTAATGTTAATTAAGACTTAATAAGTGCCAGACACTGTCCTAAGTACTTTGCTTGGCTTATCTCATTTAATCCTACCAACAGCCAAAGAAGTATCATTAATTATTCTAATTTTGCAGGTGAGGTACAGTTAGCTAACCTGACCAAGGGTATAAAACTAGTAAACGGGAGAGACATTCCAGTGCGGGTGGTCCAGTATAATCATCTCTAGTTTCAAGGTGAAGGAACTGTGTTAGTATGTGTGGGCTACCATAACAAGATACCAGACTGCATGGCTCAACCAGCAGAAATTCATTTCCTCACAGTTCTAGAGGCTAGAAAGTCTGAGATTAAGGTCTGACAGGGTTCTTTTTCTGGTGAGAGCATTCTTCCTTGTTTGCAGATAACCACCTCTCACTGTGTCCTCACATGGTGGAGAGAGAAGAGAGCAAGCTCTTTGGGGGTCTCTTCTTATCAGGGCACCAATCCCATCATGAGGGATTCTACTTTTGTAACCTCATCTGACTTCAGTTACTTCCCTGAGCCCCCCTCTTCAAATACCATCATATTGGAAATTAGGGATTCAGCATACAGAATATTAAGGGAACACAAACACTTAGTTCATAGCAGGAACCAAGGCTTAGGGGGATTATATATTACAGTCAGGGTCAGGGTTATTAGGTGACAGATGAAGGACTAGATTCCAGACTTCTGGAGGTAGATGGCCTCTATGTTACTTCGAATCAAGAAGCCAAAATGTAAGAAAGAATAAGGAGAGTGCATGATACTATCAGACATTTTGGATTCCCAAGTAACATTTCAGTTCAGGGCATCTTAACTTCTGATAATTATAAAAATAAACATGTCTTTTTTCCTTCTGCTGTATTATATTTTCAATGTTTTTACTTATGTAGAAAGAAATAGATCTTCTTGTCTTCATCTGATTCAGTCAATGAGTGGTAATGTTTTAGTGAGGCTCTAGGTTCTTGCCAACATTTTCAATATTGTATCAGTCAAGATTTTGACAGGAAACAGATGGCACATTAAGATTGGGTAATTTGAAAGGAGTTTGATGAAAAGTCTATTCTTCACGGGTGCTTTGGAAAAGCACTAGGGATGGTGTGTACCCTATGCCAGTATGGGTTCCTGTTAATTCTGTCAGGGCTGAGGGAATAAGTGGAAGGGGAGGTAAGGGCAGCCCTGAGGGAGTTGTGTCCAGAGGGCTTCCTGACAGGAAGTGTGGCCTATAGTGGAGGAGTACACCACCCACAGCCCAGCACGGGCATCCCAGGGGAATATATGCCTGCCCTCACTCTCTTCCTGCTTCTGATCTCCTGACTCAGCTTCCACCTGGCTGAATCTGACAAGAGCCAATGGCAACAGGTGATATTGAAATATTCTTAACATAGCCAGCTAGGGTCAGAAAGCAAGGTTCAGAGGGACAGGGAATAAACTAAATGGAGTTAAAGGGAAATGCTGTTTTCAATGAGGTGGAGATTTAGGAAGTGATCCTCAGTGCCATTTAAGTTGTTCTGGCTTCTTCTGTTAAACCTCATAGGTTTAAGCAGTTGTCATGGTTCACTTTCCTATGTGAAATGAGAGAGAAGGGGAGATTGGACATTAGACATCTTCCTTACCTAATGGTAGTGGAGAAGTGGATACTCCATCCTAACATCCTCAAGAACTAGGTTTAGGATTACTATAAATCAACAACACAGTTCAAAGTAAGCACATTGAGCAAGTGGTACTTAAGATTAAGTTATTGGTGAGAAACTCAAACCAGTTTATGAGCGAGTATTTTGTAAGAACAGCTCTGGCAGCCAGTTTGAGGAGATGTGGTCTGATCACCTGTGGCTTTTATTTCTATCCTGGCAGGAAGCCATAGTCCCTGAAGCCCAGGGATAAAGGGTTGGCATCTAGCTCTGCCACTCACTGGGGTGTAGTCAGGACAAGTCAGATCATCTCAGCTTCTTCAGCTGTGAACTAAGGAAGACAATCCTGCCTCCCCCAGCGAGTCATGAAGACACTGAGCATCGTGTCTGGCACAGAAGTATTTGGTAGATGTTAGATATTCTAACTTGGGTGAGTTAGGGAATCTGGCTAACAAACAGCAGGCAATCCTCTTCTAAATAAGGAAATGATACCTCCATGAGAATGCTGGTCTTTTTAAAGTGAAAATGAGGTTTCAAAGGGAGACATGGGTCTTTTCCAGAAAATGATGAATTGTGGATATTTTTGCAGTCCATGATACAACACAAATAATTAAATCAAAGTTTGCCTGAAATACGTGGAAACTGCAAGTCAAAAGTGCACTCAGAGGTATCAAAGCAGGGTGGAGGGTAAGAACTGAGAAGCAGCAGGGGAGAAGGAGGAGAAGCGGACCAGGGGCATTTTGCTATAGGCCCGTGCGCAGCCAATTCATATCTTGAGGGTCAAATGCAAAGAGGATATGCATGGCTGTCCCTCCCATGACTATATTAGATTCAGAAGATGAGTTTTCTCTTTTTTGACCATCTCCCTTCTGATAGGCCTCCAATAACCTCGTGGAGTAAAGAGCCATGATCATAGGGTTCTGAACCCTGTGACATAATGAAGTGGTTTATCAGTATAGAAAAGGGAGTTCTTTTTCTTTTTAATTAAAAAAAAAAGATGATCTTTACTAAAATTTAACTAACTCAATAAACCTCAAATGTTTAAATAATAAAAGAAACTCCCACAAAAAATAAAATCCTGTCATCACAGTATTTCTGTTTAAGTAAGTCTGGACTATTTTTAAGAACTATTACCAAGAACACTGTTTCTCAGACTCATAGAGTGGGCTTTCCCACTTTAACTTCCTCTTTTAATTTGTTCTCAAAGACTATCCTTTTGCCCTGTCCTTTGGCCTTTTTATCTTGTGTTGGAAAGTCATCTCTTTCTGTTTTTGGATTTTTCTACCAAGGCAGTTCCCTTCTTACTCCCCTGACCCTTTTTTAGTACCATTTCCAAGGCAGTCCACCATCATGAAGACAGCAATCCAGTGATTACTAAACCTTGAGTTTAATTCCCCTGCAATGCAGCCTTCCTTTCTTCTGCCTATTTCTGAATTCCACTGGTTAATTTACTTTCTATAGAATGAGTTTCATATTTCCTGCAAGCTCATCCCTTTTTTAGAGACTGTTTTCCTGTATAATGAAAATTTTTAAGAGTTTGTGAATTTATTAAACCAGAATACGATCCAAAGAAGGTAAAAAATAAAGCTTCTTAAATCCATACAATGGGGAAAGAAATTTTTTGTTTGTTTGTGGTAATGGAAAAGTTATTACTAGTCATGATAGCTATATGTTTTTAAAACTGAAATATAGTTGGCCTACAAGATTAGTTTTGGGTGTACAACTTAGTGGTTTGATCATTGTATACCTTATGAAATGCTTACCATGGTAAGCGTATTTACCATGTCCGTGTACAAAGTTATTGCAATGTAGTTATCTTTGTGATACTGTGATACTTTTTCTTCCTATGACTTACTTATTTTATATCTGGAAGTTTGTACCTCTTAATCTCCTTTACTTATATCACCCATGCCAACACTTTGCTTTCCTCTGGTAACCACCAGCCACCAGTTTGTTCTCTAGGAGTCTGTTTCTGTTGATTGTTAATTTATTTTGTTCTTTAGATGCCACATGTAAGTGAAATCATATAGTACTTGTCTTTCTGTGTCTGACTTATTCCACTTAGCATAATACCTTCTAGAACCATTCCTATTGTCATGAATGGCAAGATTTCATTCTTTTTTATGGCCGAGCGATATTCTATTTTATGAATATAAACTATATCTTCTTTATCCATGCATCTATCAGTGGGCTCTTAGGTTGCTTCCATAACTCGTCTTTTAGTAATGCTGTCATAAACATAGGGGCGCATGTATCCTTTTGGGTTAGTGTTTTCATTTTAATAGGGAAAGAAACTGTAAGAGGCTCTGAATGAAGTGACACTGAGAAATGAAGGAACTCTTATACACCATTGGTGGCAAGTAGGCCTAAGGGCAAATATTGCCCTTGAATGAAACACTTGGTTGAGGAATATGTTACTTGTGGTACATCTTGGGAACCTAGGGAAGAACATTTCCTCCTTCTCATGGAGGCAGTGAGATTCTGCCTCCTGCAGAAAAGTGTATAAGAGGAAGTGGAAATTTCTTGCAAATTAATGCTGGGATGTAGAACTGCTGTCTGAAGATAGTATGAAGGGGGCCCTAAGGCTGACAAGGATAGTTCAGTAGTTGGGCTTTATGGAGCTAGATTTCAAGCTTATTTGTGAGATCTGAGATTTTTGAGATTTGAGATCCATAGCTTTGAAATTATATTTTTGGTTTTCTTCTTTTATGCAAAGGACTGAGGGAAATGTTGGTTTACAGGAGAGAGCTGAATGACCAATTGATCCAGAGGGCCTGTAGTGCCTCTGCTGAAAAAGCTAGATTATCCAGTCTTATTCATTGCTGACTGAGGTATGGAGAAACTAATACAGAATGGTCTCCCTTTTACCACCTACCTTCAGTTGGCAGTTGGTGTTGCCTGTAGAACTTAGAGTATGTATTCTATAAGGTGGTTACTGGAAGACAGAGTTTAGCTTTTGTTGCTTATTTTGGAACAATTAACTTTGGTAGGCCCACCTATATCAATGACCTATTACTACATAACAAACTTAGGGACTTAAACAATAACCATAATTTATTAGAGTTTTGTGGGTTGGCTGGGCTCAGCTGATCCATATTTTCTGCTCTACATGGTGTCAGGTGGTCTCACCTATATGACTGCATTCTTCTGGGGCTTGATGGTACACGGCGGTTTGTTTACACACGCACTGATTCATACTGATTATTGGGTTGGACTCTTCTTTACAAGTGGTGTGTCCACTAGAATAACTGAGTTTCATTACATAGTAGCTCAGGGTTCCAAATACGAGTGGAAGGAGAAGCTGCCTGGCTTCTTGAGGCCTGGGTCTAGAACTCAAACAGCATGAATCGCTTCTGTCACATACTGTTGGTCAACGCAAAACACACAGGCAGCCCAGATGTAGTCTTGAGCTCTTCATGGGCACATGCCTATAAAGATGGGAATATTTATTTGTGACCATCTTTGCTGACCATACACCACTCATGAGAGGTGAGTGATATCAGAACTGAAAACAGTCCCAGCCCCTCAGATGTTGAGCCAAGGGCACAGAGACATGGGCACATGTATACCCAAATTGTTCAGGATTCCATAAGCACATCTGGTATCTGTTTACCTCACCAAGATTGCCAGTTTGGGTTCATAGGTGATCTGATAATTACATATACAGAGATCTTTTTTTACTTATTTTACAGAGTAAACTGTCACAGAAAGAAAGAGCAGAGCAAATGCACAAATGATGATTTAATGATCCCAGAAATTATTCACCTCAAACTGTCAACTAAAATGCTGACCATTGATTTCAGGATAAAGAGACTTAGTCATAGTGGGAAACAGAGAGATTTAGAGGGACAGACTTAAGGTTAAATCCTGACTCCATAAGCTTTGTGATCTTGGAGAAATTATCTAATTCTCTGACTTTCATTTTCTTCATCTATAAGATGGGGATAACTTCACTTCCTTTACAGAGTTGTTGAGAATATAAAGTACCTAGCACACAGATTCTTACAGGAAAATAGTAAATATTAACTATTATTATCTTTGTATCATTTGCTATCACAATATGGCCCACTACTTTAGGGCTTCCTAAGGAGCAGATAGCTCCTCCACACTCAAATGTAAAAATTTGGTAAAAGTATATATAAATTCTTTCCAACTCCATGGGTATCCAGGTGGACCCTTATCCTCCTGGTCATTTGGCTCAGTGAAGAAAGTCTTTGTTGTAAATTTTCCTTCTTTCTCTCTTACCTGTTATCACCAAATTTACTGTTTCCCAAGTTTAAAATTTAGGTATTCAGCAGCTCTGTCCATTGGGGCATGGCTGTACATTGAATGTATCTGATGAAACTTTATTCTGTCCCTGTTCTACTTTTCTTGGAGGAGATAAGAATTATCAATTAAGATCTAAAAAGCAGATTTCAAGAAGTATCCTGTTAAGAAGAGAAGCTATGAAATTTTAACTCTAAACATCCAGCGTTTCCTGGGATATTACTGAATTCAATTGTTTTCCCCTGTTAGAAGAGCATCTATTAGATCATGTAGTAACATGTCCAAATATGGAGATATAAAAGTATGGACAATGTAGATATTAAATTAGGAAGTGCATTTCCTGACTACGTATTTGTTATTGTGCCTCCTTAGGAAATCTTTGTCCTTCTGCCACAAGGACAGATGAGGGCTCTAGGTTCTCTCTGCCAATTCTTTGTTTGACTGCTAACCACTACTTTGTTACCTTTGCTTGCTGAATTAACCTTTTGTCTCAGTTCCAGGAACATGAACCATCATCCTCTTTTGGCATTAGATAGATCTTCTTTTTTTTTTAAGGAGGTAAGAGATGAAGATGCTAAATGAGCAGGAGAGCCAAACATGTGTTCTTCTTAAGATTAGACTTCCAGCTCTTTCTTCTCAGGTCATGTTATTTGATTGCCATAGCTAGCAGGTGGCTGAGCAGAATTCATTTGGACATTGTGCGTTTCCTTATTCTAGGAAGAATAGATCCTGCTCCTCTTTCCGTCCAGTAAATCTCAGAAAATATCCATGCATTTTGAAAATAGATGAATTGGGGTTTCTAAATGATTAGGAGTCCTTGCAGAATTCCAAGAATGTGTCCTCTAAAGGTCTCTGTTAGAACAAAGCTCTGTGAAAGAGAGAACCTGTATTTCCCTTTGTTTCGACTGTAACAACAGAAATGTTTTAACTTTTTGTTTTGATCTTTGGTTGTGAAGGAGACCTTTTTTTTCCTAAGTCCTCTTGCCTCAAATGACTTGCCTCCTTCCTCAATTCTTTAAGGACAAAAATTATGCTGAGTAAGTAAACACGTAGAGAAGTAGAGTTTAATTAAATTAACACTGAGGTAAATCCCATTTTAGCTTTGTATAAAACAAAGCATAAGAATAACATTAATTAATTGATTATTTTTCATGAGTTTTTAAAAATATTTTTTATTCATTTTTGGAAGGGGGTGAGTGTTTCTAGTATCACTGTTTGTTGAAGATCAGTTTCCTCAAGAAACAGATTCTAAAAAGGAGACGGTGTGCAGGAGACGTTGGGGGAAGGAAAGGAAGCAGGATTGGGCACAAGAGAAATTGGCTGTGGTGCAGACTCAGTAAAGGTCTCAACTAAACCTGTGAGGAAGCTCAGAGTCTGGGATGATTCTTCAGAGTTTTCCACAGTTGAAATGAGGGACCCAGAACTTTACATACTTATGTCAATCAGCCACTGGATATGGGAACAGGGTGTGACTTATCTGAGGCAACATTCTCCAGCCTGAGACACTCCTGGGGGGAAAGGAGAGCAGGAGAGTGCTGGCAGCTGATGTTGAGGTCTGTGAGCTACAGTACTCCCAGCAACTACAAGTCTTTCAGTCACACGGGACATCACAGTCTTCATGATCTTTGAGACCTGGGCAACTGGATCCTTGCCTAGGGCCTGGCATTTTGGAGGGCTCCACTCTGACCCCACTGTTTTTCCCAGCCTTATGCCTCCTTAAAGGGCAAGGGTCTTAATGGTCAAAGCCTGCATTCCTTCTGACTGTACTTTGGATACTCAAGACCCTGAAGGCCCATTGCTTTCCATCCTAGGCCACAGGGGTGGCTGAGGGATAGGCATTTGGGAGGGTAGATACACATAGTGGGCTGTCCACAAGCATCCACGTAAAGCCCTTTTTGTGTGGCACCATGGAGAGTAGGAAGAGCAGAACATCTGGGGATGTCCATTTGTATTTGTGCTCCAGGCCCCATAAATACTAGGGGTCTGTCCTATTTGATAGCAAACCCTAACTCTCTGTTCAGCTGAAGAAGAGACAATTAGGAGACGAATCTTTGGTTGTGGAGAGGCATGGGGCCACAGATGGGACTGGAACTCTGGTTATTGCCACGAGACCAGCTGCTCTCCTCACTGGAAAATATTTACTGAGATACAGATGGCTAAATTTTTCCTTTGATGCCTTGTCTTCTCAGAAAAAATTCGAGAACAATTCCAGTCTTCTTACTTTATTCGTGGAACTATTTGTGAGGATTAGAGTTAAAGTCTGTAAGCCCTTTGCAATTCTCCAGAGAAAGGTGCTGTAAAAACATAAGATATTATAGTATAATCCTCAGAACACACTTATATCAGAGGGCCAGGAGAGGAGACTCTGAATCATGGGTGCTGCCTGGCTTGCTCAAATGCCAGATTTAGCACTGACGTGCTCTGTGATTGAGAGGTCAATGGCTGCTAATCGATGAGGAGCTTTTGTAAATGAGTGACAAGCACCTGAAGAAAGCCACATATTTGACCTGTTAATACCCAAGTAAAGTAGTTATTGTGACTTTTAGAAATGTTATCATTAATAAATTGAGGTACTTTATGTCTTAAAATCTATAGTTTCTTTTCAGCTGTCACTGCTCTATCTCCTACTTATCGAAAATACCTTCCAAAGTTCTCTCGAGGTAAACTCAGTATTCCAGGCAATCTATAATGGGCATCTTCTTGCTCCTGAATCACATTTCACAGTAGACTTCACACCAAAGAGATGAATCCTGGAAAAAAAAAATCCACAAACGGCAGGGGAGCCTTGTTCGTCCTATGCAACTCCATCCAAATAGCAAGAAAGCTGTTCCATCCCAACCAGCTCCCTGGGAACCCAGCTGCACTCCTACCTTATGTGATGTTCAATTAATAGTCCCTTTTAAATTTACTATCTTCCTGCTTTCTCAGCTTGCTGGCTTTTTGAAAAATTTGCATTTAATGAATGAGCAAATGAGCTAGAATTATGAAGAAATATGCACTGTGAAATATTGTTCTCGCTTCATCTAAATAGAAATAGGCAAGCATTCCATTCTCTGTCCCACTTTCTTAGCAGAGTTGGAAAAGAGCTAAGAAAACTCAGAGTTCTAGAGTCTGTTTATATCCTGTGTATATATAGCTATCTCAGCAAACAATTGCTCCAGGGATTGTTATTGGTAAACTGCATTTACTTAAACGTGCAGACCTGAGATGCTATCCTAACACAGAGACATGTCTCTCTGGATGAAGTAGAAATCAGAGGAGTGGCTCTAACCCTGTGCTATTATTTGCTAGGTCTGTCATCTTGGCTTCTGTTCAGTACGTATAGAAAGAAGGGCCTGGGGAGTTAGGTGGATCAGTATGGTTCCCAACCTGAGTGCAGAACTGGAGTCCTTGAGCTGTTTCAGTATTTCATGCAGCCTAATTGAAGTAGTAGCTAGTAATGAAAACTGTGTCGGGGTACATAGGCTAAATAAAGAAGAGTCCTTTGTTTTTGTCTGAAATGATATTGGCTCAGTATGGTAACTATGGTTTTCTCATGATGAACAGAATGGGGGAAGGAATTAATCATTAAATTGAATTATATAAAATTGAAGATATTTGACAGTTTTGACCTAGAAAGACAGCAAATTGCATATGGTTCTAATACTATATGTTTATATATTTTAGCATAGGGAGGTGGTATATCATAGAGGTAAGAAGCTTTGACTTTGAAATCAGCCAGACCTGAGTTCAAATCCCAGTTCCACTGGCTGTGTGATTTCAGGTTACTCAGCCTTGGTTGACATCTGTTTCCTCAATATGCAATCATTGACAATACTGGTCTTGTAATTTTTAAAATAATTCAAATGAGATCACCTTTATAAAGTGCTTATCAGGATAACAGGCCCATGTTAAGCCCTCAATAATTCATGGTTATTAGCCTCAGGAAACAAAGAGTGCATTACTGAAAAAATAAGAGGGTGTTTTTTGGTGACGAAAGTTTGGGGACCACTGGATTCACAAACATCTAGGATACTTTCATTCATATGCACATATTTAAGTGCTCAAAATGGTAAAATCCATGAATCATTATCATTCTCACTGATTCATTCTGCCATATTTTCATGCACTTTTTGGCAGTCATTTCTAGGCTATGATAGCTTTGAAATTGAAGACACTAGGTGGTCAGGTGCCAGCGTTGTGCGAGGAAGGTTTAGTCTCCCTCAGGGCTCGAGGATCTGTGATCCTGGTACTTGTAAGACACTTTACCTTGGCCAGAATAGAAAGGACTAACCTGACAGCCAGAGATAAAACTAACATATTAAAATCCTTTATGTGTTTGTGTGTATGCTTGCGCATGTGAGTTTTGGTGTCAAGTATAAGAACTCTTTACCTAGTCCTAAGGAATCGTGAAAATCAGCGATTTTTTTTTCTTAGAAGTTCTATAGTTTTATGTTTTACATTTAATTAAGTCCATGATCCATTTTGAGGTGGTTTTTTTTTTTTTGCATAAGGTATAAAGTTTCAGTCAAATTTCATGCTTTTGACTGCAACAGTCTAATTATTTCAGTACCAGTTATTTATGCCTTGGTCATAAATTAATTGATCATATTCGCTTGCATGTAATTCTGATTTCTCTGTTCTGTTCTACTGAGCTAAGTATCGTTCTCTCCATCAGTGCCACATTATCTTGTTTACTGTAACAATATAGTAAACCTGTGAAGTGTTCACTCCCACTTTATTTTTCTTTGTACAAAGTTCTTTGGGTTATCTTATGTCTTTTTTATTTTTGCATACATTTCAGAATACACTTGTATATTTATGTGAAACATCTTACTAAGCTTTTGATAGACGTTGTGTTAAACTGTAGAACAAATGAGGAAGAATTGACATCTTTACTATGTTGAAACTTCTAATCCACGAACACAGTATATTTCTCCAAGTATTTAGATCTTTGATCAACATTTTGTGATTATCATCATGTAGATTATATATGTGTTTTGTTAGGTTTATACATAATAATTGAATTTTATGTTATTTTTTTGGAGTAATTATAAATAGTTTGTGTTTTTGGCCTTGTTTTCCACTTTTTTGTTACCGGTATATAGTATATAGTATATATGAGTGTAGTTATTTGTTATGTGTCGATCTTGCATTCTGTGACCTTGCTGAATTCACTTATTAGTTCTGGGATTTTTATTTTTTATTTTTATTTTTTGTAGATTCCTAGGAATTATCTACACAGCCAATCATGTCTTCTGTGAGTAAGGACAAATTTGTTTCTTCTTTGCCAATAGACACACTTTTAATTTATTTTTCTTGCCTTATTACAGTGACTAGAACTTCCAGTAATATGTTCAATAAGAGAGTGGTAAAAGCATATATCCTTGTTTTATTCCTGATTTCAGAGGGAAAGCATTCAGCATTTTACCATTATCTTTGATGTTAGCTATAGGGTTTTTTGGTAGATGCTCTTTATGATATTAAGGAAGTTCTTCTCTCTTCTTAGTTTACTGTAAGTTTTTATGATGAATGGGCTTTTAATTTTGTCAAAAGCTTTCTCTAAGTCAATTTATATAATCATATGACTTTTCTTCTTTGGCCTATTAATGTGGTAGATAACAACGATTGATTTTTGAGTATCAAACCTCCATTGCAAACCTAGAATAAATCCCACTCTGCTGGGGTGTATTATTCTTTTTTATACTTTTGCTGCATTTGAGTTCCTAAAATTTTATTGGGGGTTTCTGCTCTGTTACTTTTTTTTTTTTTTTTAAGATTTTACTAGTTTATTTGACAGACAAAGATGGCAAGTAGGCAGAGAGGCAGGCAGGGTCGGTGTGGGGTGGGGTGGGGAAGCAGTCTCCCTGCTGAGCAGAGAGCCTGATGCGGAGCTCGATCCCAGGACCGGTTCATGTGATCGGGTGATCATGACCTGAGCAGAAGGCAGAGGCTTAACCCACTAAGCCACCAAGGTGCCCCTTCTGCTCTGTTTTAAATGACTTTTATTTAGCTTTTAACCTCTTTTACTGTATAGCTTAAAATTTGGCAAATGCCTAAAAGCAGAAATCTCCCATGTGGAGAGCTCATATTATATGTAACCAAACCACTTAATCTAGAAGATGACACAAAAAGGTAACCTTAACTTTTGTGTCTCTTTAGAGCACACAAAAAGAAACTGATGTGATGGGAAGATAAAGTGATACTTGCAGAAGCATCGTGTGTACAAATTTTCCTCTTTTTATAGGCAGAGTTTAAAGATTCAAATTTGAATCCAAGTTGCCTGTGAGATCACAGCATGCCCTCAAATGGTAGCCCATCAAGCCTACTTGTACATGAATTCATTTATGGTAAGCCCTGATTCCATGCAAAGTGCCATTGTAAGAGCACCAGGTGTGAAGTTTCTTTAATAATTTCCTTTATTATGTAACAGATGGAACTTTCCATAGTCATTGCAATGAATATATGTACTATATGTTTTTCTTTGTCTGAATAAAGCCAATGAAACACATAGCCTGATTGGACATCAGAGAAGGATGCTTAGGCTCAGTAGTTCTTTAGTGTATCTTGGGAGGAGAGTATGATAGGAGACAGATTTGATCTGAGCTGTCTCACAAGAATAGGACTTTGATAGGATCCTTGCAGTCACTTTTAAGTGGGGTCAAGACCCAGAAAAAAAGAACACATTTTATAATCTTCAACTAATTGTGCTGGTTTTGCCTTAGTCGCTTATAATTCTGGGTCATAGGATTTAATGAGCCTCTATACATGAATAGCAATTCATTTATGCAAACAAAATATCTCTTTGGAGGCTGGATGATTTACTAGGCAATTATCTTAATTAGCCCAAGAAAATATAGGTTTTTGGGTGAATTGCTGGTCATTAAAGGAATTCTCTTACTGATTTAGAATTCATGGGAACATTTTGTCTTTAGGAGATCTGATAAAAAAGGAACCATATTTTTGGTTTTTATACAGCTGGACCTGTAACCACACAAAGATGAGACTTTTCAATGATAAATGTTCAATTGATTTGGGTAATGTTCTGTTTGTCCTCTGGAAAACACTGCATCATCCCTAAGCAGCAGAAGAGAAATGTCTTTGGCTTCACTCCATTTTCCAGGATAATTTTCTTCAAAGACTGATTTCAGATGACTTTGAAAGCTCTTTTCAAAGTGTTTCCTGGATATTCTCTTTAATGTTAGTGGAAATACTGTTTGGACTGTGCCTGACACTTTTGTACACTATTCACAATGCTTCTGTCATCTAATAAAATGTGCTCCAGGCTTATGTTCTTGAGATCCAATATGTTTATTACATTTTTAATAGCATAAACAGATTCTCTTTGTTATTTAATGACTGTCAGAAGAAGACAATCCAGAGACAAAACAACAACCATGAATTAATTTAAAATTTTCCATGGTAAGTCAATGCCTGTGTTCCTATTTATGTTTTTCTGCCTATCGTCATCTTCTTCTGTAGCCTAGAAAATGATGAAGTCAATCTTCCCATTTTACCAGTGGTAAAAATCATTATCACTTTGGAGAGTCTTGTTATATAGGGGCACTTCAGCTTTCTATACATTTATCTTTTTTCATAGTGTTCTTTTTTTTTTTTTTTTAAGATTTCATTCATTTATTTGACAGACAGAGATCACAAGCAATCAGAGAGGCAAGGAAGCAGACTCCCTGCTGAGCAGAGAGCTCAATGCGGGGCTTGATCCCAGGACCCTGGGATCATGACCTGAGCCAAAGGCAGAGGCTTTAACCCACTGAGTCACCCAGGCACCCCATAAAGTTCTTTTTTTTTAAAAAGATCTTATTTATTTATTTATTTGCGAGGGAGAGAGAGAGAGAGGCACTTGTAGGGGAGAGGGAGAAGCAGGCTCCCTGCCAAAGAAGGAGCCCAATGCAGGGCTTGATCCCAGAACCCTGGGATCATGACCTGAGCCAAAGGTATCCACTCAACTGACTGAGCCAACCAGGTGACCCTCTTCATAAAATTCTTAATGAAGTTTTTCCTGGTATCTCATGATAAAAAGACCATTCCTACCAATGAAACTTTCTTTTTGTTTCCAGGTTGAGTGGTCTTTCAGAAACTTGTATTTATAAAGAGACCTCCATTAAGAGCATCTTGCCAAAGAATTCACCTTACTTTCTTTTTTTTTTTTAAGATTTTATTTATTTATTTGACAGAGATCACAAGTAGGCAGAGAGGCAGGCAGAGAGAGGAAGGGAAGCAGGCTCCCTGCTGAGCAGAGAGCCCGATGCGGGCTCGATGGATCCCAGGACCCTGGGATCATGACCTGAGCCGAAGGCAGAGGCTTTAACCCCCTGAGCCACCCAGGCGCCCCTCACCTTACTTTCTTAAGAAGCCAAAAGTGTTCCCATTTTTTTTTTGAAGGTTCTGAGGTATTTGATTTTAAATTTCTATCTTCAAGTGTGAACATGTTTCTTTTTGGAGTTGTGGTTGATATTTCTGTTTCAATGACAAGGGCTATCACCAAATGTATATTTATGTAGCAGTTACTTCTATATACCGTCATTGTTTCTTTTTAAAAAGATTTTATTTATTTATTTGAGAGAGAGTCTGTGAGAGAGCCTATGAGCAGGGGGAGGAGGAGGGGCACAGGAAGAAGAAGCAGCAGCAGGCTCTTGGGAGGTATATCTTGGGAGGAGAGTATGATAGGAGACAGACTTGATCTGAGCCATCTCACAAGAATAGGACTTTGGTGGGAACCTGACTGGTCTTGATCCCAGGACTCTGTGATCATAACCTGAGCTGAAGACAGCCCCTTAATCAACTGAGCCACCCAGGCGCCCCTAGAGTCATTGTTTTAAGCACTAAGGAGCAGATAAGTACTTTGCAGACCATTGCATTATATTCAGGATAATGTAGGTATTTTGAATAAGTAAACTCAAATTCATCCCTCTATTGGAAATTAAATATTGCCAGTCTGCTTTCTGAGCTCTGTTCAAATGACAAATAGAAGCAAGAATGTAATTAAAGATTAAAAACCTAGAATTAAATTTATTTATGGATTAGGCAACTTCCAAAATCCTAAAGTGAGAAGGTTCTTGGTAGAGCTGAACTATAGAATGAGTTTATTTCTTGTCTTAGATCTACAGGAGAGTTGAGTTTTCATATCCAACAGTTGTCAGCTAGCTGAAAGGACGATTATGGATCATTCCACAAAATCCAATTGTTTACAGAACCAGAAATAACCCACCTTTCCTCTTATAATGCTGTGGTCTTATCCATGGGTTGATGAAGCTCAGCAAATGTCAAACTTCCCTTGGTCTTGTCAGTTGGATAAGTTAGAGGAGTGAGTGAGCAGGGGAGGGGGACCAGAAGCATTAACCTCACCATATCGCTCCTCACCTGCACATGAAAAGGGAGTTGCTTCCCCTCAGGGGAATCAGGTGGGATACCACAGCTGTGTAAATGTGTCCTTCAGGTCTCCTATTGCAGGGAATGTTGTTGAACAACAACCTCGTCTGCTCTGCTTTGTAATTCATCATTATATTTGTTCCTGGGTCTCACTTCCCAAAGGCCATTTCTAGCCAATGCTGAATGTGATAGGAATACTAAGGCTGGCCCATTGAAAAAAAAAAAAAAGGTTTCTTTCTTTCTTTATAAGAGAGAGAGTGTGTGCAGTATGCCTGCATGAGTGGGAGTAGGGGCAGAGGTAGAGGAAGAGAGGGAATCTTAAGACTTTGTGCTGAGTACAGAGCCTGATGATTTGATCAATCCCATGACCCATGAGATCACAACCTGAGCCAAAACTAAGAGTTGGCTGCACTGACTGAAGCACCCAGGTGTCCCAAGGCAGGCCTATTTAAGAGAGATAATTTTTGAGAGGTAATGTTGGTTGAAGTGGACTCCATGCCAGCCTTGCTGAACTTTCTTAGACCTTCCTTCCTCTCTCCCTTCCTTCCTCTCTTCCTTTCCCCTCTTCTTCACAGGGGTCAGGACTGCACTGCACTTTGATGCTTTCCCAGCCTACTCCACCTTCCCCTTCTCTTTCCTCACCTTCCCTTGCTGGCATTACCCCAGTAACTCACTTTCACCTGTAATTCTGTGTTATCATCTGCTTCTTAGAGGACTTGGACAGATTTGAGGAATAAAGTGCAGAAGCTATCCAGTAACACCAGCATAGACACAAATTGACAGAATTTGGGGAAGTGTAATACTGTGTGAATTTGCCCGTATCATATGCTATTCCTCAGGACTAAGACGAAAACAGAATCTTCTACAATGGTATCTTTCTTTCTTTCTTTCTTTCTTTCTTTCTTTCTTTCTTTCTTTCTTTCTTTCTTTCTTTTTTAAAGATTTTATTTATTTATTTGACGAGAGAGACACAGTGAGAGAGGGAACACAGCAGGGGGAGAGGGAGTGGGAGAAGCAGGCTTCCCACTGAGTGGGGAGCCCGATCCCGGGACCCTGGGATCATGACCTTAGCCACAGGCAGACGCTTAATGACTGAGCCACCCAGGCACGCCTACAATGGTATTTTTCAAATTAACAGTGCTATATAAAGGACCCCTTCCTTTTAACTTCCCAATCCATTGTAGACTGATAATTTTGTAAAATATGAGAAAAAATGAATTATTTAAAAAAGGAAATAAGAGGCATAAAATAGAAGCCCCAGTTTTTAATTATTAGAATAAACAGATACAAAATTATTCTGTTGAATTGCAATTACAGTTTTTAAATGCTTCTCATGGTGGACTGGTAATAGTTCTCAGCCTGGCCCCCTTCCATGGACCACACTTTGGGTTGTCTAGTAGTAAGGTACATGGCACTGAGTCACAGTCTTCTTGACACTGGCTCAAATGGTAGAGAAGTTGAAGATTCAAACCATCAAGCTTCTGTTTCTTGAGGCTTTGGGGTTTCCATGTGATAAAGGGCTGGTTTGAGTAAGTTAGTGAATTGACCACTTTCATTGGAGGGCAACTATCTACCATGGTGTGGGCTTAAAAAGAAGGCTGGCGGTTAGATTTTGGTCACAGTGAAATATCTGGCTTGTGGTTTACCACAAGAGTATTTCTTAGTCTTTTAAGTTGATCAGGGTAGATACATCAGAATCCCCACAGATTGTTACCAATTTCAGAACCCAGGGTGGGGAACCACTTTTCCTCTGTCCCTGATTCTCCCCCTTCTTATTCTAGCTTCCTGAGTCCCTTCATTATAGTTGGAAGCCTTGTAAAATTTTAATTCAGGGAACCCTGAGATTTGAGAGAACCCCAAGTGAATCTGTGGTAGCTTAGGAGAGCATACCCTTACCCTCCTTCTACTTTTGCATTGATTTTTGAAGTTTACTTAAGTGCTAAACACAGTTTATACAAACATATAATTTTGGTTCTCCACCTTGTGGTTAACAAAGCTGTAAGTAGAACCATATGGAAACTTTCTGATAATTTTAAAGCATTAGAGTTCCTTCACCGGGGCCTTGTCCTTGCAATGAAAGAAGCTGCTTTTGCTTCTTTTATGATATCATTATTTTGAGGGGACTTAGCATTTTGGAGCATGTTAAATTTTCACAGTGCTTTGAAGTCATTTTTATTTATTTTTATCCTTTGTGGAAGAGCAGACTAGTATGTGCCAACTGTCACCTCCTGCTGTATCAGTGAACAGGCTCAAGCACTCCAAACCCATCATATCATATTTGCCAAACAGGCAGAGCAAGAGAAATAAACATGGAAGGAGGGGGACAAAAGGATGGTTTGCAGTGGGGGTATTTGGTTAGAAAGAAAGAAAACTGGCTTGAAAGTGCTTCCCTGCTGTGGAAAGGGGCACAGACATGAGAATGGCCAGTGCCTGCAATTTTCTCTCTATTTCTGATGTCCATAGATGTGCACTTCTTCCTCAGCCCCCTGAAGAGTTGATGGCAGCCTGGAGCTTGTAATGGACAGGGCACCATCCTGGGACTCAGAGAACCCATTCCTACTGAAAAGCCATTTAGTAATGCAAGCTCAGTAGGCAATTTACAACGTGGACAGTCAGTTTGTTTTGAAGCCCCTGAACTCTGGTAGACCTCACCCTCTGCATGCTTTTTTTTCCTGCGAATAAAGATTACACAGCTGGAGAATAACAACTTCTCCATCATGTACAAATCGCTAATGCTATTAAGCTACAGGACAAAGTCTCTTTCTTTTATCCTTTTGGTGGATGACCCTGTAAAAATACATTAAATTTAATAAAAAAAAATGCATCTAGGCACTGTATTGTGGTTTCTTCCTCTTAAGCTGTGATAGCAGGAGCTTGACTGGTTGTTAACCTTAGAGTCCTTCGTGAGGGTCTTTAGTAGAGTTTATCTGCATTCAGAAAAGAAGTGGCCAAAGGAGAGCAGAATAATTTGCTGCTTGTTAACTCAGAGCATGTGTTTCATATTTAATAGAGATAAATCTGCACCCAGAAAGTATCTGCTTTAAAACAAAACTAGGGTTAATGAAATAGATAATAAACAGGTCATATGCCAAAAATGTTTGGTGTGAGTCATCCTTAGTGGAATATGAACCATTATCTTTTGCTTTCCCTAGAATTCCGTGTTTATGAGACTAAACTGCGCCTGGTGTGTGTCTAAGTGTACCTGTTCTTTCTGCTCAGGTTTGATTTTCTCTGTTCTCCTATACTAAACAGCCTAGCTGGTTAAATATAAACACTGAACAGCATTTTGCAATTAACTTACAGAATATGATGGTAAGAGCAATTGACAGAAAAGGTGTCTTTGAGGGTTTTATCTCTAGTCTTCCCAAATTTCTGTATAGGGAGATCAGAAGTGCAGGAGACATTATAGTGTATGGCTGGAACCCACATTGATTTATTTATTTGTTTGTTTGGTTTTTTGTTTTTGTTTTTCTTTCCATTTTTTAGAGCAGCTTTATTTATTTTATTTTATTTTTTCATTGTTCCAAGACTCAATGTTTATGCACCATGCCCTGTGCTCCATGCAATCCATGCCCTCCTTAATACCCACCACCAGGCTCACCCAACCCCCACCCCTTCCCCTCCAAAACTCTGTTTCTCCCAGTCCACAGTTTCATATGGTTCGTCTCCACCTCCAACTTCCCCTAATTCACTTTTCCTTTCCATCTCCTAATGTCCTCCATGTTATTCCTTATGCTCCACATGTAAGTGAAACCATATGATGATTGTCTCTCTGCTTGACTTATTTCACTCAGCTTACTCTCCTCCAGTCCCATCTATGTTGATACAAAAGTTGGGTATTTATCCTTTCTGATGGCTGCATAATATTCCATTGTATATATGGACCTTATCTTCTTTAAATTAGGTATAGACAGAGTGTCTGCCTTAAAAAAAAAAAAAAAAGTTTCCTCTTGTTTCTTCTTCCTTCTGCCATTTTTACTCTAAACTGGACCCCAGAGAGCACAGAGCCTGGGTTATATGTTTAGAAATTATTTTGATCCACAGAAAATACATCTAGCCCCAGTAGGGAAGATGCTTCGTTTATGGCAGAGACCCAATGCAGCCTCTTACCCCTTTTTGCCTTACTGAGGAGCCACAAGATGAAGACTCTGAACAATAGGAAGGACACCATTCCTACAAATCTTTGCATGATTCCCTGGGGGAATTCTGCTAGCTCCTATTGACATTCCTGGTCTCATGTTCATCCCCCTGGAGACTTGGAAAATGGCTCTCAGTCTCCTTGCTTTCCTACGGTGAGGCACTATATCGTGCCAATAGGGTGTGATTTGAAAAACGAGCAAGGCTTTTGGAAACTGGTTAAACATGCATGTAAAAATCTCTCTATCAAGTCATTGAACAGTAAAATAGGACAAGTGAGCAGGTGGTAAATGAATAAAGACTGTTGTGAAAAGTGATGTTTACATAAATAGCAGCCTAACTAATCCTTTGAAATAGGAATGTAAAGATTTTAAAATGTAAAAAACCCTCAAGTTCCAGGCATTTCAAGGGTTTCAGCATCTTTTAAACTCCCCTTTCCCCACCAGTGTCTGTTAACAAAGTGGGAAAGAACAGAATAGTTTCCTTTCTCAAGGTGAGATTTAAAACTAGTCTTAGATCTCCCTCAGCATCAGAATGCATATTATCCTTGACCCAACACAGGAACTGTAACTCTCCAAAAAAAAAAAAAAAAAGTTGTTTTCTTGCAGCTCTCAGAACAAAAGTCAGTCATGCCAAAAGGTCTCTGAAGAGAATGACTTCAGAAGGCATTTTTGAAAGAGAACAGGAACTTCCTTGATGATAAGAAAAGGAATGGATCTGGCTTAACTACATAAAACACATGTGCATATCCCTCTCTTCTCACCTCGCCTGCGAACCCACACCTTTTTTCAATTCTCAACACCAGTCAGGTTTGTTACAAGTTCATTGCCAAACTCCTGCTTGTGATGAGAATGAAGCTTTTGCGCTTTGATACAATAAATGCTTGATAGAGGTTTACTTGGAATCTAAAATGATTGAAAGAATAGCACCAGACTTAGCAGACAGGTATTTTGGCACCCTCATTTAAAATTCTATATTTGTAAGAAAAC
Organism: Mellivora capensis; assembly: GCA_004024625.1. Taxonomy (NCBI): domain Eukaryota; kingdom Metazoa; phylum Chordata; class Mammalia; order Carnivora; family Mustelidae; genus Mellivora; species Mellivora capensis. Next base: position 10,279 of record PISX010014164.1, on the reverse strand, counting down.
AATTCAGAAATCAACTTGGTTTCTTGGCAGGAGAGTTGGGTGGGGAGGAGGTAGATTTGTAGTGAAAAGTCAATATTTTCCCTCTGTCAAGTCCATGAAGTATTCTAGGCCCTACCAGAAGTTTAACAGAAAAGAAGGATAGGGGCACCAGGGTGGTACAGTTGGTTAAGTTTCCGACTCTTGGTTGTGGCTCAGGTTGTGACCTCAGGGTCATGAGATGGAGCCCTGTGTCGGCTCCACGCTCAGCACAGGGTCTGCTTAAGACTCTCTTCTTCTTCCTCTGTCTCTCCCTTATGCACACACACACACACACACTCTCTCTCAAATACATAAATAAATCTTTAAAAAAGGAAAAGAAGGAGTTAAGCAGAGGGAGGACAAGCTCTTCACCAACCATTTCCCTTTTCCCCTTGGCATACAGATGATATTTCTCAGATTTCCTTGTGGTTAGTCATAACCCTGTGACCAGTTCTGCCAATGGGGTGCGTGTGGGAATCATGTAGGCCACCTACAGGCCTGGCCGATATGTTCCCTCAAATCTTTCACCCGTTCTCTCTTCCTTCATCTGCCGTGGGAAACAAAAGACCTATTGGAAGACTCTGAGGGCCAAGAGTTTCAGGACCCGCATCTGAAGGATAACATTCTCTGAGCAAGGTGGGCACAATTAAGGACTGACCAAAGTCTTGTTTGGCTTTATTCCTATTTTTTTTTAAAGATTCCATCCATTATTTTGACAGACAGAGATCAGAAGCAGGCAGAGAGGCAGGCAGAGAGAGAGGGAGGAAGCAGGCTCCCTGCTGAGCACAGAGCCCGATGTGGGGCTTGATCCCAGGACCCCGAGATCATGACCTGAGCTGAAGGCAGAGGCTTAACCCACTGAGCCACCCAGGCGCCCCTTTATTCCTATTTTTTAAGTTGAGGTATAATTGACATGTAATGTTATGTTAGTTTTTAGGTGTACAACACATGGATTTGATATTCTGTGTATGTTGCCAGTGATCCCCACAATAAGTCTATTGAACAACCATCCATTGTACATAGTTTCAAAATTAGTTTGGCTTTAAAAGATCACCTATGTGAAGCACAGTAGGTGTAAAAAGGAAGAGAGGAAGCACAATGTAGATGTAGGTATACCATGATGCATACGAAATTTTATATATATATATAAATACATATATAAATATTACATATATAGATTCCCTGCCCTGCTCATCTAATCTGGCTCATCTTGTGTTGCTTTTGGTGTCTTCATTTCCTAATGAACATTTATTAAATATGTGTGCCAGGCCTTGCCCTTAGAATGGGGATTCAGAAGTCAGAACAAGGAGGTCACATGTTGGGGGTGGTGGTGGAGAGCAACAAGAAAATGCATGATCACATCAGGTTTCCGTGAGGAAACTGGGGTAGCAATGTCCAGCTTGACTCGTTGCTGGTACTCAGGAGCAGCGCCCTGGGATGGCAAGGAATAAAGGCAGTGGTCACCTGCAAATCCCAGGACTCTGTCTTTTAAGCTCTTTAATGAGATCTTTAGTGTAACAATGTATACATATGGAATGTTCTTCTCTGTCATGGGAGGCCCTAATTGTACCTGTTTAGTTGTCATTGGGATTGTTAGCGTGATTCAGTTTTCATTGTGGTTGCAACGGCGCCTGCAGCTGTGAGTGAACCTCACCAGAGACTGTGTGGAAAGCAGACTTGCTAAATCACTCTTGGGTAAGTGTGATTGTGAGCTTCATAGAGCCGAGCCACAAATCTACACCCTGCCATCTCCTCCTCACGTGGTATCGGTGGCACTCTCCTGCTCCTGGCCATGTCATTTTCTCGTGGCCCCTTTACAGGAGGGAAAAAGCAAGGGGGAGAATTCCACCTGCTGGCTCAGCTGCTGTCAGAACTGGGGTGATAGTTCCCCGCTCTAACTCACAGCCTGCAAAGGAACAGAGGTCTTCTCAGTGACTGTTTTCTGCACTTTCAAGGGGCACTGTGGTCCTATCTTATTGCCCCAAGTGACAACATGAGTGGGATTCTTCACTACCCACAGACAGCAGTAAAACTAAGTAAACAGAAAAGGCTCATATATTAAAATGAAAGGTATCTTCAAATCCAATTTCTTGGTGGAAAGGGCAAAGATCCACGTCTTAGGGGAGAGAGGTGTTTTTAGCTAGCCCTGTGTCCAGGTGTCCAGTGATTCGAAATTGTTACAGCAGGCCTCGTTTCTGGACTCTGTCTACTTTTCCCTGGTTACAGTGTTCCAGGTAGCTATTGTCACATAATAAACCACTTGGAAATCTAGTGCCTTAACACAGTAATTTGATACAGTGTTGATGAATTGATTGGTTCTTGCTTAGAGATCTCTCATGTGGTTATGTTGAGTTCTTAGCTAAGACTGAAGCCATCCTCATAACAGGCTTGACTGGGCTGAATCCCCAGATGGTTTCTCCCCTTCCATGCCTGGTGCCTGGGTAGGATGACCGGATAGCAGGTTTAGCTGGAACTGTTGACCTGAGTGCCTACACGTGTTTTCCCCAGCATCATGGCTTCTGGAGTGCTGCGACTTTGCTATGTGGCAGCTTGGGACTCCAGGCAGAAGCTGCAAAGTTTCTCTTGACCAAGCCTCAGAAGCCATGCAGCATGACTCCCTCTCTATTCTAGGAAGTGAGTCACAGGGCAGCCCAGGTCCCACAGGAGGGGAATACATGAGGGAACAGTTAAGGTAGATGTAGTTAGTTCATTGGGAGGTAGCTTCTGCAGTGCTTTGTATGAAATCGAAGAAGAGTTGAGGAATTATGAAATCCCCAAATCTTATTGCCAATAGGCCCATGATGAGGGTCGTTTAGTATAAAGCACCTAGCCCTAAAGGGACTGACTAAACTTTATCTGCCAAGGTCATGAACTTCACTATCTCTGGTTGAGCCTCCACTTTCTGGGAAAGCAAACAGTTTATTCTGACTTGGAAAATTGTATCCATACTTTCCTGGGCAGCTTTCTCAGCAACAACAAAATCCACATTTGATCATTTTGTTACTTAAAATAGGTAGTGAGAGAATCAGGATTTCTCATGGCCACACTACTTAATATAGATTTGGCTTCATCCGTTTGTCAACGAGCAAATATTAGGAAGGGCCTTCCATGTAGTGAATAGCCCCTCTGTGAGGTGCTTGGGAGGGACAAAGGAGTCTGAAGTGTGGTTTCTGTCCTTGAGGAACAGGCCAGTTCTAAAACCAGAAGTAAGAAGTGAGGTTTTGAGCCTTAGAAGTAAGATTGCAGCCTGAAATTTAGTTGAGAAAGCTGAGCATTGCATATGGGGAAGTATAAAGATCAACAGAAATTGCTAAATGGTACAGGACAGCTTCTATAAGGTTTATAGCTTTGTAATCATTCTTTATCCTTTGAACTATAGAACTTCAGGTTTGAGATTAGAGATCAGCTTGTTGGGTATTTTCTTTCTACCAGTCACTGTTTCTGACACTTATACATTTAGGATTAAATGTTTGTCTTCTACATCTTCATTTATAATGCAGTTGAGTTTTGGTGTACAGCCAATGTATACTTAAAAGTTGATACCTGGAAGAAAGTAATTTAATATTATAATGACATATGGCATATTGATGGTTGTTGATAGAGCACAACACATTCTCTGCCCAAAGGGAAAGAGAGGTCAGAAGTGTCCAGAATTGTTCATCAGTAACAGAACCAAAAGAGAATTTAGCTCCTCCAGTGATGAGTACTTGTCTCTTGGGTTGCACAATTTAGTAATAATTACTACTGCCTGGAGGGGAGTCACAGTTTGCTGAAGAAAGCAACATGCAAGCAGATGATACTATTACCACAGAGGAAGTGCAGTAAAGAGATATAAACCAAGAACAATGGACCAAAAAGGGTCACAGCAACATTTGGGCAGGTTCTTAAAGGCTCGGTGGCATAGTACTTGCAATGAAAGAAGTTTAGTCCAGGCAAAGAATAATATGTATAGGGATATGGAATGGGGAAAAGACCCAGGATGTGCAAGGAACAGCTCGAGTCACAGGGCCCTATGGCACAGGGTGTGTTTGTGGGGTGCGTCAGGCTTTGGGTGCAGGTGAGAGGATTGGTGGTGGAGGAGGCAGGAAAATAGGCATGTGATGGCACATGTGGAGTGTTTGCCTTGGTCAGAAGTAGGGTGTGAATAGTTGTGGGTTGGCTAGCACATAGATAAAAAGAGGCCTGCAGAGTCTGACCAAGTCCAGCTGCTAAAAAATATGATTAGGTCAGGATTTGGTAATTGATCTCAGATTGCTCCACATCTGAATGATTGGTCTAGAAGGGCAAAGGACAAGCAGGATTCAAGCACCAGTAGTCAAGATTGAAAATGACTCCAAGATTGGGGTAAATAGAGACTCAAACAGCAGCCACAGAAACCTGTCAGGTTTTTAACCATGTGAGACTGTCCCTCAAGGGTGGGAATGCCAGTCCGTGTAGGACAGGGCTACTGGGCAGGGACTTTATCAATGGAACAATCCAAGAGTCTAGGTACTAGACATTGATGATCAACCAATTCAAGTTGATTATGTGGCAATCCGTTATCCAGTGAGTCCCTGGCATAAAGCTTACTCGTGATCCCTACATAGAGAGACTATCCCTGGGATATGTTTAAAGGCTAAACCTGAGGGGAGAATCAAGAATCCCAGCCTTTAGTATCTAGAAGTATAGAAGACTATAGAAAAGCCCAAGTTTTCATAGGCAGGTGTATCACTTGGGTTCCTCAGAGAAGCAGAACTAATAGAATGTGTATATATTTAGAGGAAGACACTTATTTTAAGGAACTGGCTGATGCCATCATGGTGGTTGGTAAGACCGGGCATCCAGGGAGAGCCAGTGTTGCAGTACAAGTCCGTCTGCTGGCAGGATTCCTCCTTGCTCAGGGGAGGTCAGTCTTGTTTTATTCAGGCCTTCTATTGATTGGGATGAGGCCACTCTCATTATAGAGGACAATCCGCTTTACTGAGTCTCCACCAATTTAAATGTTAATTTCATCCCAAAACACCCTTATAGAAACATCCAGCAATGCTTGACCAAACATCTGGACACCTTAGCCTGGCCACCTAGACACCTAACAACAAGTGAGGTGTAAATGCCAGAGACCTAATGTTTATGAATAAGTCTTACAAATGGGAAATATAAATAGGAAATAAAAAAGGATTCAAATTAAATTAATTTGCTGGAGTACCCTTCATTCATCCTAAGCCATATTTAAAAGAATATGGATTTTGTGTGTGTGTGTGTCTGTGTGTGTCTGTGTGTGTGTGCGTGTGTGTGTGTTAGAATGAGAGAAGGGGGCATGTTTTATGTATAGTTTTTATAAAACTATCCTGGAGATTCTTCTTTTTAGTTAACCATATTTGTTGGACCAAGATGATTAAAGGGTGGTCAATTGATTCATTTTAGCTGTCTTTCATGATTAATGTTTCCTCTGGTTAAGTGATATACCGGTAAGTGTGTCAGTAGTTACAAATATCAGTCCGCCTAGCTGCTATGGAGGTATGGGCTGGAACCTTTCTGCTCTAAATGTAGTCCATGGATCAGTAGCTCGAAGCAGTCATAGACCCAGTTACTTCACTTAAATCAACTAGAAGTTTGTACGGAAGAATATTAAGGCTCTCCCAACTTGGGAGAACCCTGTAATTCATACACACAATTAAAATAAAATAAAAAATATTTGCTTAGAATACCCATTGGGTGGGGCGCCTGGGTGGCTCAGTGGGTTAAAGCCTCTGCCTTCGGCTCAGGTCATGATCCCAGGGTCCTAGGATGGAGCTCCACATCGGGCTCTCTGCTCAGCGGGGAGCCTGCTTCCCTCTCTCTCTGCCTGCTTCTCTGCCTACTTGTGATCTCTCTCTCTCTGTCAAATAAATAAATAAATAAAATCTTTAAAAAAAAATACCCATTGGGAGCATTACTCAAATATTCACCTCTCTGAAAATGAGAAAATACTGTGTTACAACTCCATTTTATTTTATTTTATTTTTTAGAGATTTTATTTATTTACTTGAGAGAAAAAGAGAGAGAGCACATGAGCCAGGGAGAGGGGCAGAAGGAGAGGGAGAAGCAGGCTCTCCAGTGAGCAAGGAGCCTGATGTGGGCTCAGTCCCAGGACCCTGGGGTCATGACCTGGGCCAAAGTCAGACACTTAACTGACTGACTCATCTGGGTGCCCGTTATAATTCCATTTTACTTTTTTTTTTTTAAAGATTTTATTTATTTATTTGACAGATCGAGAGATCGCAAGTAGACAGAGAGGCAGGCAGAGAGAGAGGGGGAAGCAGGCTCCTTGTTGAGCAGAGAGCCTGATGTGGGCCTTGATCCTAGGACCCTGCGATCATGACCGGAGCTGAAGGCAGAAGGTAAACCCACTGAGCCACCCAGGTGCCCCTGTAATTCCATTTTAAAAATCAGTGTTTGAATCCTATCAATATAAGACCTTCATTGACAAAAGCAGCCCATGCGAGGCTCTTGAATCTGGATTTTTTAAAAAATTTTCCTTCCTTCCTTCCTTCTTTCCTTCCCTCCCTCCCTCCCTCCCTCCCTCCTTCCCTCCCTTCTTTCTTTCTTTCTTTCTTTCTTTCTTTCTTTCTTTCTCTGTCTTTCTCTCTTTCTCTTTCTTTCGAGAGCACATGCATGCGAGTGGGAGTCGGGGGCACACAGAGAAAGACGGAAAAGGAGAAAGAATCTCAAGCAGGCTCCATGGACATGGGGCTCTATCTCTGTACCCTGGGATCATGACCTGACCTGAAATCTAGAGTCAGATGCTTAACTAACTAAACCACCCAGCCACCCCCAAACTGGAGTATTTTTTTAATTTGCATTTTATTTTTTTAAATTTTTATTAACATACAATGTATTATTTGCCCCAGGGGTACAGATCTGTGAATCGTCAGGCTTACACACTTCACAGCACTCACCATAGCACATACCCTCCCCAATGTTCATAACCCAGCCACCCTCTCCATACCCCTCTCCACCTGGCAACCCTCAGTTTGTTTTGTGAGATTAAGAGTCTCTTATGGTTTGTCTCCCTCCTAATCACATCTTGTTTCATTTTTTCCTTCCCTACCACCCAAACCCCACACGTTGCCTCTCAAGTTCCTCATACCAGGGAGATCATATGATAATTGTCTTTCTCTGATTGACTTATTTTGCTCAGCATAATACCCTTTAATTCCATCCATGTTGTTGCAAATGGCAAGATTTCATTTCTTTTAATGACTGCCTAGTATTCCATTGTATAAATATGCCACATCTTCTTTATCCATTCATCTGTTGATGGACATCTAGGTTCTTTCCATAGTTTGGCTATTGTAGACATTGCTGCTATAAACATTTGGGTGCACGTGCCCCTTCGGATCACTACATTTGTATCTTTAGGGTAAATACCCAGTAGTGCAATTGCTGGGTCATAAGGTAGCTCTATTTTCAACTTTTTGAGGAACCTCTATGCTGTTTTCTAGAGTGGCTGCATCAGCTTGCATTCCCACCAACAGTGTAGGAGGGTTCCCCTTTCTCCACATCCTTGTCAGCATCTGTCATTTCCTAACTTGTTAATTTTAGCCATTCTGACTGGTGTGAGGTGGTTTTGATTTGTATTTCATTGTGGTTTTGATTTGTATTTCCCTGAGTCCGAGTGATGTGGAGCACTTTTTCATGTGTCTGTTGGCCATCTGGATGTCCTCTTTGCAGAAATGTCTGTTCATGTCCTCTGCCCATTTCTTAATTGGATTATTTGTTCTTTGGGTGTTGAGTTTGATAAGTTCTTTATAGATTTTGGATACTAGCCTTTCATTTGCAAATATCTTCTCCCATTCTGCCATTTGTCTTTTGGTTTTGTTGACTGTTTTCTTTGCTGTCCAAAAGCTTTTATCTTGATGAAGTCCCAGTAGTTCATTTTTGCCCTTGCTTCCCTTGCCTTTGGTGATGTTCCTAGGAAGATGTTGCTGCAGCTGAGGTCAAAGAGGTTTCTGCCTGTGTTCTCCTCAAGGATTTGAGGATTTTGAGGATTTGGATTTGGATTCCTTTCTCACATTGAGGTCTTTCATCCATTTTGAGTCTGTTTTCATATGTGGTGTAAGGAAATGGTCCAGTTTCATTTTCCTGCATGTGCCTGTCCAAATTTCCCAATACCATTTGTTGAAGAGACTTTTTTCCATTGGACATTCTTTCCTGCTTTGTTGAAGATTAGTTGACTATAGAGTTGAGGGTATATTTCTGGGCTCTCTATTCTGTTCCATTGGATCTATGTGTCTGTTTTTGTGCCAATACCATACTGTCTTGATGATTACAACTTTAAATAGAGATTGAAGTCTGGAGTTGTGATGCCACCAACTTTGGCTTTCTTTTTCAGCATTCCTCTGGCTATTCAAGGTCTTTTCTGGTTCCATATAAATTTTAGGATTATTTGTTCCATTTCTTTGAAAAAAAAATGATGGTATTTTGATAGGGATTGCATTAAATGTGTAGATTGCTTTAGGTAGCGTAGACATTTTCACAATATTTGTTCTTTCAATCCATGAGCGTGGAACTCTTTTTCCATTTCTCTGTGTCTTCCTCAATTTCTTTCATGAGTACTTTATAGTTTTCTGGGTACAGATTCTTTGTCTCTTTGGTTAGGTTTGTTCCTAGGTATCTTATGGTTTTGGGTGCAATTGTATATGGGATTGACTCCTTAATTTCTCTTTCTTCTGTCTTGTTGTTGGTGTATAGAAATGTAACTGATTTCTGTGCATTGAGTTTATGTCCTGACACTTTACTGAATTCCTGTACAAGTTCTAGCAGTTTGGAGTGGAATCTTTTGGGTTTTCCACATGAAGTATCAAATCATCTGCAAATAGTGATAGTTTAATTTCTTCTTTGCTGATTTGGATACCATTAATTTCTTTTTGTTGTCTGATTGCCTAGGCTAGGACTTCTAGTACTATGTTGAATAATCCTTTTAATGTCCTGTTGGATCCTATTTTCTAGTATTTTGGTGAGAATTTTTGCATCTGTGTTCATCAGGGATATTGGTCTGTTATTCTCCTTTTTGATGGGGTCTTTGTCTGGTTTTGGGATCAAAGTAATGCTGGCCTCATAAAATGAGTTTGGAAGTTTTCCTTCCATTTCTATTTTTTGGAACAGTTTCAGGAGAATAGGTATTAATTCTTCTTTGAATGTTTGGTAGAATTCCCCTGGGAATGTGTCTGGCCCTGGGCTCTTGTTTGTTGGGAGATTTTTGATGACTGCTTTAATCTCCTTACTGGTTATGGGTCTGTTCAGGTTTTCTATTTCATCCTGGTTCAGTTTTGGTAGTTTATATGTCTCTAGGAATGCATCCATTTCTTCCAGATTGTCAAATTTGCTGGTGTATCGCTGCTCATAATATGTTCTTGTAATTATTTGTATTTCTTTGGTGTTGGTTATGATCTCTCCTCTTTCATTCATGATTTTATTTATTTGGGTCCTTTCTCTTTTCTTTTTGATCAGTTTGGCCAGGGGTTTATCAATCTTATTAATTCCTTCAAAGAACCAGCTCCTAGTTTCGTTGATTTGTTCTACTGTTTTTTTGGTTGTGTTGTTGTTTGTTTGTTTCTGTTTCATTGATTTCTGCTCTGATCTTTATTATTTCTCTTCTCCTGCTGGGTTTAGGCTTTCTTTGTTGTTCTTTTTCCAGTTCCTTTAGGTGTAGGGTTAGGTTATGTTTTTGAGACCTTTCTTGTTTCTTGAGAAAGGCTTGTATCTCTATATTTTCCTCTCAGGACTGCCTTTGCTGTGTGCCACAGATTTTGAACCGTTGTGTTTTCATTACCATTTGTTTCCATGAATTTTTTCAATTCTTCTTTAATTTCCTGGTTGACCCATTCATTCTTTAGAAGGATGCTCTTTAGCCTCCTTTGGGCTATTTGGGTTCTTTCCAAATTTCCTCTTGTGATTGAATTCTAGCTTCAGAGCATTGTGGTCTGAAAATATGCGGGGAATGATCCCAATCTTTTGGTACTGGTTGAGACCCAATTTGTGACCCAGGATGAGATTTATTCTGGAGAATGTTCCATGTGCACTAGAGAAGAATATGTATTCTGTTGCTTTGGGATGATATGTTCTGAATATATCTATGATGTCCATTGGTCCAGTGTGTCATTTAAGGCATTTATTTCCTTCTTGATCTTTTGCTTGGATGATCTGTCCATTTCAGTGAGGGGAGTGTTAAAATCCCCTACTATTACTGTGTTATTGTCCTGTGTTTCTTTGATTTTGTTATTAATTGGTTTATATAGTT